>VURO01020779.1:12891-30561 GCA_015108175.1 Pelvicachromis taeniatus
TCTCCCCTTTTTTTTTAATCATTCTTTTTTTTTTTTTTTTTTTTTACTTTCCCTGTACTCTCCTTTTCCCACTTAAGTTCACTGGAGGGTTTCACTTAAACAATGCATGTTTTTTTTTCACCATTTTAAACGTGTAATTATTCATTCTCTAAAGAGGGATGACGACAGGCATGAAAAACTTGTAATCACAGAAACAAGGAATACAGCTCAGCAAGGCCAACGATTCGTTGATCATCCGCTTGCCTTAAGTGCAAAGACATTTCTAGGCAGGTTCATTAGAATGCCCTGAGAAAACAATGAGATTGTGTTACAATGAGGTGAATAAAAAAAAAAAAGGATTGAAACAAGGGAATATAAAGGTTATGGTTCATGTACCCCAAGAACAAGACAAACCAGTTTGATACCAAGTATCAAAAAAAAGTCTGTATGTTCACCTTACTTTGCCTTTCTAAACATGCTACGCTTCTAGCATACTCTCACTGAATCTAACACTCACTGACAGCTTTCTTGGGTGCATCTGTTATTAACACAAATATCTAATTAGCAAGTCACATGGCAGCAACTCAGTGCATTTAGGCAGATGTGATCAAAACAACCTGCTAAAGTTCGAACTGAGAATCAGAGTGACTTTGAGCATGGGATGGTTTTTGGACTCAGATGGGTAGTTGTGAGTATTTCAGAAACTGCCGATCTACTGGGATTTTCCCACACAACCATCTCCAGAATTGTCCAAAAAAAAGAGAAAATATCCCGTGAGCAACAGCTGTCATGGTGAAAATGCCTTGTTGATGCCAGACAAGATTGGCCAAACTGCTGGTGTAGCCATCCTCTGATGGCTGTTTCAAGCAGGATAACGCACCAATGTCGCAAAGCTCAAATGATCTCAAACATGTTCAACAATTGAAGAGTTCACTTTACTCAAATGGCCTCCACAGTCACCAGATTGCAATCTAGTAAAGTACCGTTGGATATGATGGGACCGGACAGCGGCATCATGAAGGATCCGCTAACAAATCTGTAACTGCGTGATGTCATCATGTCAAATGAGCCCAAATCTCTGAGGAAGCTTTCTGGAACCTTGTTGAATTTCATGTCACAGAGAATCGGGGTCCAACGCGGTAATAGCAGTGGTGCATTTAATGAAGTCTCTTGTCTTTGTGTAATCCTAACAATTACCATTAAATCAAACCCCAATTTTGATACCAGTTAAAGTTAATTGTTTTCCAGTAATAGTTATTCAGTTGTATTGCCCTGTACATAATTCTATCATGTTGTAAGTGAGGGAGTCCACCGATCCTAACCCTGCCCTGAACATGCCTTTATTTAGGCTTAGGGTGTGATGCATTCATGATACACCCGTGTAGCATTCCTCCATATATTCTCATCCCATTAATATCAGCTTCGCTGTTTACTGCTGTCTGTTTTTACACCATAAAAACAAAAATTAATAATCGCAAAGGTTAGAAAAGACTATTTCAGGTAATCAAAGTGCTGGTACAAAATGTGAGAAGTGTCAGTTTTTTGGCAGTTTTTAAATGGAATTAATGGTATTAGAAATAGCAGCCACGGTGAAGTACTCTTAAGGATTAAAGCTTCAAAAGATTTAACAATCTATTGACGGTAATTTAATTTGGAAGCAAACCTGCCTGATAAATGTAATATTATTTGGAGGACGGGGAAATATTTAGTCAAAATCTGCAAATGAATAGTAGATAATAATAGAGGAAGGAGAAAACAACAAGATGGAGAGCACAGCTCTGAGATCGATATTCTACGGGTGATGGCTGGACCCGGTCCCTATTCTTTCTGCCCTCAATCTCTTTCCCTGATGGCCTTATGGGTGTCCCTAAACTGCTTCTACCTGCTGCAGTTTTTCAGAGAACAACACGATTAAGTCATTCGGGAAATGGAATTGAAATTTGTCATCCCATGTCTCCTTTGAATTGTGTTTGCACAGCAGCTTATTCGACGGTGGTTATGCAGGCTTTGATAGAAAATGAAAACTGACTTGTTCTGAAATGGATGTTGCCGATGATGGCCTTCTGCTAGAAATTCAGCATTTGTCAATTTGCGTTTCTCTCCCACCAGAAGGGATTTTTTTTTTTTTTTTATAAAAGAGGTTTCTGTCATTCGGTGACAGATTGGCTTTTTCCTTATTTGTTCAATTTGATGTTTTCTGGCCACAGCGCCAGTGCTGAGCACAACTGACATTGTAAATGCTCAAAATGAAATCCACTACCATTACAGTCATTCTCTGTATGGCAGAGTCATTGCTACTGTCAAAGAAGCAACGGCAGCATTATTATGTCTGAAATGATTTGGGCAGACATAGTGCAGTTTGAAAACTGACACTAGATGGGCAAAATTCTGAGTAAAATGAGATCTCCATCCCTTCCCAAATGATGCAGTCAGACAGTCCACCTGAATGATGAAAGCCCACCACAGCCTGAGACACATCCTGGCTGATTGCCCTTTACAAATACAACTGATTTCAGTGACTTTTTGTGGTTGTATGTAAGCATATGTCAAAACTATACTTAAATGCACATCTGGCGTGCATGTTTTTGCTGGCCTGCTGCTGGCGATATATTAGTTCAGCAAAATAAAGTGTTCTGAAGAAAACACAAATCTTGTGGCGAGGTGAAAGGCTCAGTCGAGCTAAAATTAAACGCCGGACCCTGTTATTACAGGCCCGAGAGATGTGACAGCGTGACCCAGGACTAGAGGATCATTGCACTGTGTTGTTTATGTTATTACAGTGGTTCCCAACCGGTTTTTCGTGTGTGATCCTTGAAAGGAAACCAGTTTCTACTTGTGATCCCTTAATACTTGCATATTTCACAGACTATGGAGGCCAATTCAAGGAATGAGTCATATTCTTAGGGTGCGTTGCATGTAGATCGTTTAGGGTTATAAAGCCTCCAGGCTGCAAACCGCTGAGTTAAGTTGACGGTGTCAGCAGAAGCAGGTTAGAGCTTTTTCTGAGGGTGACAGTTTTAAATGTAAAACACAGCAGTAGACTAAGTGTGACTATACAGTGTTTGTTTTGGTTAGGATGCGTTCACTGTCGTGTGAAAAAGAGCTTTCAAAGGACTCTATACAGTCCTGTGAAAAACTAAGTACACCCTTAGTACTAAGTACCCCAAGTACTGCTTCCATAGTATTTAAGAAGGGGACTAGCAACCTGGTAATGCTGATCATTACCTCTATTATATGATCAGTCAGTGTGAGTACCTCTATAATAGCAGTATTTGGGGCATTTTGCTGGTCTACAGCATTCAAATGTGTGTTAACAAAATAGCACAATCTTCCCATGAAGGATATCCCAGGATATTCACTTCAAGATCAGACTGTGGAATGCTCAGAGCTACAGCTCGCACTCTAAAGGCCTCAGTTAGAAGTTCCTGACAGTACAATTAGAAAGGGAGTGAACAAGTGTGGCTTGTGGGGAAGGGTACTCCCTATAAAGAACAGGGAAGCATGGCTTAAGGTTTCTCAAGGAGGCTGCAATGCTACAAGCCTGACTGCTCATTACAGCTTTTGTTAGCTGTTCAAGTTTCGGCTCTGGCTGTGGGGTTGGAGTCGACTTGGCTTTAACGTCACTCTGAGTACCTCACTAACTGTAGTAGCACGCTGTCTGTGCTAATTTGTAAAGACCTGAAGTTAACGCACAGCATTATGTTTAACGAGAAACAAACAGCATCTCCGCACAAACAACACTGCAAAAACTAAGATATTTTTGCTTAAAAATAAGATATTTTTTCCACTTAAAACAAGTGAAAATTCTCTAGTTTCAAGATTCACTGTCTAAAAACAAGTTCCTATATCTCACTGAGATGTTACTCTTTAGCTGATTGTGTCTTATTTTAAGTTTAATGAGATTTTTTGACTAGAAATAAGACAAATATACTTATAAGATTTTGAGTTTTTGCTGTGCACCTTATACTAACTGTCAAGCACGGTGGTGGAGCGGTGATGGTCTGGGCTTGTTTTGAAGCCACAGCACTTTAGCACCTTCCAGACACTGAGTCCAAATAAGCCCAAATTGTCGCACACAGACTTTCTACTAGATAGCTGGCAGCTAACGTCTTGTCAAACTATGGACATTTGCGTTCTCAACTGCACTTTTATCAGGTAATGTCTATAGAAGTTAAAGGCCACAAGGCTTTGGTTAAAAAATCTTTTGTGTATGTTTCTTTGTACTTTGTGTTCTTAGTTTGTTTCTCTGGCATAATAAATCTGAATACCCGGAAAATAAAAGCATTTCTATAACTTTTTTCAAAATGTAAAACCTGATTAGCAGCCACTGAGTATGAGGGGTTTGTCTGTCTGTAGTCATATCACTCAGTCTGTGAAGGGCTTCCTCCTTTGACAGACCTGCATTAAAGGCTGGGGATGTGATCCATGTACCATTTTCTGTCCTTACCTACTAGTTGCCCTTTGAAATTGAGGTGCTCTTTACACTCCCACACACTGTATGCATATATAAGCAGATACACACACACACACACACACACACACACACACACACACACACACACACACACACACACACACTTTGGTCTTTGCTGAACAAATGGCTTTTTACTTTATAAAAAAAATCATCCCTCTTGCTGTCTCCACACAGCTACTGAAGTCTTTTTCCATTAGCTCGACCACCTCAGAACCATAATGGCCATAAACTTAATCAAGCACCGGTTCTTTTATGAGGCCATTTTCATAATATGGATAACAGCACATTCGTCTCCAGCTTAATAAAACCGCATTGCTCCGCCTTGGCCAAGGTACTCCGACACGGTTAATAAGATGTTTACCTCAAGCTGAACGCCCTGCAATGGAACCAGCCTCCAAACCACGCTCACATTCCAAACCCGGCGTAATTACAAGCCCGGTTGATTAATTATGTCTCAACAATATGCTGCACTCCAACGCCACAAGGGCTAATTAACTAAATGAACAAGATGGGCAGGAACACTTATTAGGAAGTTCAAGCTCACTCTCTGAATTTGGCAATGCTGTTTACAGTCCTAAAACACAGGGACAGAATATGTGCGGATGTCACACGGGCAGAGAGTAACAATAGCACACCACTCCGAGCATATAGAGTAAAAGAGCCTTCGGAGGACACCGATACAGCACAATGGCTGGCTGTGCACCTGACAACGCACACGGCAGAAACAGCATGCAGTCGAATCCTTCTGCCTTATTAACCGGTCCTGCTAACAGTGCATCTTACCTGCGGGCATCATCTCATCTCTGCAGCTTTGGCCCAGAGGCAGTCTCATCACAGAACTCTAATCAGATGGGACTATAAACAATCTGACCTTGACAACACCTGATCAGATATACGATCTGACCCTAGGATAAGAAAAGGAGAACAACATTCCAGGCAGGGTTCGATTAGCCCTGCGTCCCTGACATGCGAGATTAGAATGAGAATTCGAAGGAGAATTTCTCGATCTTGTGGAGAACATACTTTTTTATTAAACACTCTTTTTCTTCAGCTGACTGCAGCTTTCATAAGAGAAACAAAAGACGTTCTTTAAGACATTACACACGCTTACACAAGGATGTGACCAACAACAGAATACTACAACAGATAGTCCAAAGGTTGCACAACGCACACTGCAAACTCAGCCCACTTAAGGAACGTGTGATTGGAAATTCCTGCCGTTCGTGGAATATGTATTCGGTCTAGTTTGGCCAAGGCATGACAAGATTTGTGAGTCTCTTATTCACGAGGGAAGGTATTACAGAACCATCACGAATGAGAAATCCCATTAAGATGTGGAGGTTGCCATTACAAAAAAAAAAATGTCATTTCATAAATCAAATGAAATCCATGTACAGCTTATTGTCAAGATACAGCCTCCCCTGAGAGCTCTTTGGGTTTTTTGGAGGGGGAACCTCTGTGCTCTGTGATAATGGCAGCGTTTTGTTTGGAATCGGCGAGGTCACCGTCATTTTTCATCAAAAATAAAGAAAGAAAGAAAAAAAAATAACTAGAGACTTGTAATTAAATGCTGCAATGAACTCTGCCAGCCTTGTTTGTTTCTTTGGGATTCATTAATACGTGGAGCACTTAGTGGGATGTGAAAGCAGGCAATCTTTCCAGTCTTTCCTGAGCTATTAGCTAATGCAAGATGGGCATTAGCTAAGACAACTGGGCATCAGAACAAAACAATGCCATTTAGACTGCATCAGAAGATGAGCAGGTGTTTTTTTTTTTTTTTTTTAAATAGCACTCAAGGAGATGGAAAGCACTTAATTTAGAATTACCATTATATTTTCAGGACTGAGTATCATTTTGCTGGGCTCCCTGAATGAGCCTCTCAGGAAGAAGTCATAATATAGTCCGTGATATGCACACTCCACTGGTGCACACATGCCTTGTATAATCAGTGTGCCTGTGGTCTGTTCACAATCTCCATCAAATTAGAAAAGATGTCTGGAAAGACTTCATACTGGAGTAAAGGGATTCTTGTTTTGATAACGCTGCCAACTATTTTGCAAGCGGAAACAGTAGGACAGCTGAACTACATTACTTAGCTTAATATTCTTGGATGGTGGCAGAGCAACCCGTAGCCCATCTGTCCAGGGGGAGAAGCCTGTGCTGACTTCCCCCAGTATCCCAGAGATACAGTTAGAATTACAAAACACAGCTATATACGACCCTATTGTATCAAATTACACCGGAGTCAATAAACCATCTGTCACAGTGTGACACATCAAGGTGTGCAAATCTCACTGTCAAAACATGCCACAGAAAATTACTGAGAAATGTGCCCCGTGGCCCCCCGAACCCGAACCAGAACCGTACCTACAGTTGCGCTTTGAACTGTTGATCATGCTGCTCTGGCGGCTCTGCTGTAGCCCGTTTTTTTTTCGGATGACACGAGCTCTGAAGGCTCAAGACACCAACTTCTCCTCCGGAGCCGTGCAAATCCGGAGCCTTACAATATGATTAAGTTACCACCTTCTGGCATAGCGCACATTGTAAGCACAGTCCAGGCGCTTCCAAAAGTAAATGTAAAAAAAAAACAACATAATATTAACAATGCCAAAGCGGAATGTCCCGCCGCCCCCCTCCACGTCCTCCGAATTTCCCAAAACCCTCACAGCGTGTTCTCCTTTATTATTATCCAGCATGCACCTCTCTCCGTCAGAGAACCATGGACAGCCTCCCCATCACTCACTGTTGCTCCGACAGCAACCTGGTTCTACATGCTGCCAAATACAGGCAGCCTGGTAGTCTCGTGTAATCCAGGGGTGGACTGAAGTGCCCCTGTTGCTCTTAGAATGACTTTAGGCGTCAGTGACCTTATCGCATTAATTGATCTCCGTAGAGTCGGTCTAACAAGTCTTCGAGATTTGCTGTTCCGTGTGATGGTGAGGGCTGCTACGAGCACTTCGAGATTCCCGTGTCAGTGAGCAGCGAGTAACAAAGGTGCGCTGAGCGCTATGCAAACAATACATCAGTGGCTAATAGCAGTCAGCTGCCGCTTTCGAGCAGATAAACGCACTTTACCGGCTATTATCCCGGCTATCAGTGCAAGTGCCGTGATCATAAGCGGGTGGACGGCGAATCTGAAAGCGTTTTGCTTGAATTTTTAAAGAGCGTGAGCTTGCAGCGGTGATTTACGCCTTCAGGACAGAGAGCAAGATAGAGCAAAAAAATATGAAATACATATTGCTACAGAAATTATTTCTTAGATCTTAACAGAACCACCTGCTTCAATCTTACTGCTCAAATGCGTTCTCAGTAATCACAGCCTCGAAACATAGCAGCAATTACCCAGTACAATCCCCACTGCGCCCCGACTTCTCCCCAACAGAGAGCTCGCCCTTACCGGGTAGCGAACCACGCTCTTCTCCTCCCCACTGGCGATTTTCCGTTTCACACCACGGCCAGGCATTTGCCAATCAAATCAGCGTGCAACCAAAGCTTTCCCCTTTGGGATATGAATGATGAATGTGCGTGATAAATTGTCCATTTTTCCATATCCACAACAGTTCACGCTCGACCCGCCCCCGGGCGGCAGTGATTGGTTCAGAAGCTCCTCGCCGTCTTCGTCGCCCCGTAAAGAAAAACACACACATCTGGACGCGACCCTGCACAGCTGGAGCGCTTCGGAAACCCCAAATTACGCACAGGAATTGAACCGACACTGGGGAACGTCACATTTTCTCGTGGTTCATTCTGACTGTTGGATGTAGTGCATTGTTTATTTTGGCTAAAGAGAGCAATCTTGCCATCTTGGTGGAAAGCATTGTTTCCAGTACACCAGTGTAAACAGAGCCATAAGTAGGTAACGGCTCTTTATGAGGGAGAGCAGCATGGAAGAATTACCTTGCTTCAGCAGTTTTATCAGCTGTTTAAAAATAGCTTTTGGTTGATGGTCAAGTTGAGAATAGGCGACAACACATTATTACTTTTCATTCAATTAGAGTGCAGCAAGATGCCTCTTTTTTTTCTTTTTTCTTTTTTTTACTTTGGCAACAGACAAAGACTATATCCATATAACGGGCAGATTCTACAGATTTATAATATACGTTTTTTCGTCTGGCAAACACCAATAATATCTGAATTCTCCAATGGCCGCTGTGTCCTATTAGCCTGTGTCTGTGTGAATTATTTTCATTAAATGTTACATGATTACATTTTCACATCTTTGCATGTTTGACGAGGTACAACATGCTTTTTTTTGTTTAGTTTTTGTTTGTTTTTTTTAAGAGAAGAAACTACGGAAAGAAGACCTATGGCACAGCGCCTCAGCGTAAAACCGGGATTTCTTGAACACTTGCGCCGCTGTGCGTCCGGAAAACACCTTTCACGTCCATTCTTCCTTCCTTATGAATTCTTACTGTCTTGCTGACAACATCGTTTCACTGGAGCCGTACCAACCCAAGCGTGGAGAAAAGCAGGCTGGGCAAGCGAGACTAATCACTGTGCAACAGTCCAGAGGCTTTCTGAGGATTAGTGACAGCTGCCATAGTTTGAATCGTGATTGCAGCAAGCGCTTACACAAACGGGAAAGAACGAAAGGGGTCCATGATGGAAATAGTGCATCATTTATATCGTAAATGAATACATGGGCAATACAAATAAAATAAAAAAAGCAAATTCAAGTATGCCTATCTCAAATAAAGATAAAATTTATATAGCATTTAACATAATGTTATTTAATTAAAAACAAGAATAAAAATAAGAATACGAGGTAAAATCTTCATTCTCGTATGAAAACAAAAAAAAAAAGTGCAGATTACCTTAGTCTGAAAACTAATACTTTAGGATACTCAGCCTTTAAGAAGCCATGCGTACCCACAGACATCTGCATAAAAAGTACAATCACATCAGCCAAGAGTTCTAATCACACACATATAACATTCACATTGTCTTCTTTTGTTGGATTTCTTTGCTTAATCTTGAGCAATGATTTAAGATACGGTTACTCAGAATGCTGATATCTCACATTTTTCTGACGTAACATGAATGCATCATCAGGCTCCTCCCAAACCAGAAATAAAACCGCTTCATCTATATATTCAAGACCTCGTTTCATTCTCCCAGGCATACCATTCCTTCTCGCACTTTTTACTCTGAGAGACAGCCTACGGAGGGTTCAACGCAACGCCTCTCCTTGCAGGCAAAACTCGGGGTAAGAATTCAGGCGAGCGCTGCGTTTGTTGATCGGAGCGCTTGTCCGGTACAGGTACACCCGGCGCTGCCGCCGCCGCTGTGTCGGTGAACAAATATTAGCAGTCTTCATTCAGACCGGGCATGCTTTTAGTTTGCGGGAAAACGTGTGCGGTTCTGATTTCTTTTTACGAGTACTGTGGTTGTTTTTCTGACGTGCTACTGCAAGGTAAGCGAGGATCTGACATTCTTATGAAACTATTACATAATTATTCATTGCGCTTGAGAATGACGCTTTAACGACGCTGTTATTCAAACCAATGTGTTTGGTTATAGTCTCCCCTTTACGCCATAGTTTAGTTTATAACGTGACAACAAGCTCGTGCAGCTGCACGATTAATGCAGATGATCATCTACCAGAAGACTCAAATGACCCATCGGTTGGGTTTTGTAACTGCATGCAGGTGACAGCTCTCTAAACGCTTGTTGTATGCCCACACGTGGTTACATTGTGCGGTTGCTGTAAGTGTCTTTATGTGCATGACCACAATCCTGTGCGGATCATGCATTCTCATCCTGTCTCCAACCACATGGAGTGGGGTTTTTTTTCCCCACAAACAATTATTTTTCTCTTTGTCTAGCTGCCCTCCTTTAACCGCTGATCGTCAGGCAAACAGAACCAGCATGCTGGGCCAGCAGGCAGATCGGGTCATGGCCATCGGTGAATGGGAGGAACGCTGGCAACAGAACAAAACTGGCTTCCATCAGCCTGAAGTGCACAAGTAATGATCCCACTTGTTTTATGTAGTTCAGTGAAGGGTGCAAAAACTAGCTGTTAACAGCTTTAGAAAGTGAGCTTAGATTAATTACCTATTTTTAAGACGGACCCATCAAGTAGGGACCATCAATAAGGCTGATCCAGACATCACCACCTCAACAATTTGCTGTTATTTTATTTATTTATTTTTTTTACAGGATGCTGAAGAACAACATTGATAAAGTTCTCAATGGACGATCAGGAGTTCGCTTCTTCTTCCCTCTGTGTGGGAAAGCAGTAGATATGAAGTGGTATGAAAACATCTTACTCAATCAAATTAAATGTGTCACTTTTAGTGTCACTTGTCATTTTTGCTAAACCTTTTGTTTTCGGTTTTTTCATGACTCTCAGGCTAGCAGACATGGGCCATTCAGTGGTTGGAGTGGAGATTTCTGAAAAGGCTATTCGGCAGTTTTTTGAGGAGAACAACATGACGTACAGTGAGGAGCCTGTGCCTGCCATACCTGGAGCAAAGGTTTATAAGGTTGGTCAACTTTATGTGTACAAACACGACCACTAAATGATGTAAAGCCAAGTTAGTCAGTGTTACTGATGCCTGAGTTGGTCCTGGATTTAAACTTCTTAATGCATGTAATTTTTTGGTTTTTTTTGGAGAGGTGGTTGTTTTTTGTGTGTGAAGTAATTTTAAAAAAAATGCATATTCAGTTTAGTTCAATTCAGTTTTACTTATTTAGCACAACAACAGTCATGTGACACTCCCTTTTAACAGAAGGCAACCTCTGGTGTGGAAAAAAAGAAGAGACCAGCGAGAAACAGGACAAAAGACACTGTGGAAGAGAGCCAGAGTTAATAATAACTAATAATTAAATGCAGTAATGCTTTATAAACATGCAAAGTGCAGTATAACTAACTATACACTTTATTAAAAAGGAAAGTTTTAAGACTAAACTAGAAGGAGGCTCCTGAGTCCAAACTTTGAGCTGATTCCACAGAAGAGAAGCCCGAACGGATGCAGTCTTTTCAAACCATATTACACATTAGACCGAGATTTCAAAGATTTAATTTGCTTCTGCAGTGGTTGTTTTGAGTGAACTACATTTCTAGATATGATTATCGTTCAACATTATTAAAGACAGTTAAAGCGCTTACTTAAAAACAGACACAGTTTGTTCACCTGGGCTGTCTTTTGCTTTTAGAACTCAGAGAAGAACATCTCCCTGTATCAGTGTAACCTGTACAACTTCTCCAAGTGAGTAAACGACATATTGTTTTATGCTTTTTAAAATAAAAATAAAAAAAAAAGAATTAAAATTAGTTCCTTTCCAACTTCGCAGTTCCGCCGAGGGTCAGTTTGGAGCAATTTGGGACAGGGGCTCTCTCGTAGCCATCAACCCAGGAGACAGAGAGAAGTAAGATGAGATCAAGACCCTCATTTTAAACCGTGGAAATGACATTTATTTCAAAATAAATAAACTCTAAAATATTATAGCTGTTCAGGCACATCACACAGTTTGATACTGTATTATATAATGTATCCATACGCGGATGTTTCATGCCAATGTTAAGCGTTTTGTTTTGTTTTTTGCAGGTATGCTGCTGTCATTATTTCTCTGATGGCCAAAGACTGCAGATACTTCCTGGACACTTTATTGTATAATCCTGATTTTTATCAAGGTATTCTATATATAATTTCTATGTTGTGTGTGTGTGTGTGTGTGTGTGTGTGTGTGTGTGTGTGTGTGTGTGTGTGTGTGTGTGTGTGTGTGTGTGTGTGTGTGCGCGTGTTCTGTACAGGGGACAAACCAGGAGAGATTGGCATTATTGTGGCCCTGGCTGTGCTTATCTGTGGGATTTTCCAATGGGCTGTCATCACCAGCATTGCTGTAGATGGGATGGTATGTGACACACACGCACAACCACACACACAAAGCTATCATCATTTACAAATCAGGAATAAGATCTGACTTTCGTCTAAATACCAAACAGCCAATGGACAGTTATGAGTTTTTGAATTCAGGTAAATGCACACACCTAAGAAGGTTTTGTTAAACCTGCATTTCAAACAAAGTTTTTATTGTTAGTCTATTTCACTATTGACGGTAGTGACTTCTGGTTCACCACTCCTGTGAAAAAAAAAACTTGGATGTTTCTCAATGTTAGTCTTTTCTTTCTTCTCTTTCCCTTCATCCCAGCTGGTATGAGTCTAGCATTGCCTCAGGTTTACTTATGTTAATAGGAAGGTTTCCCTCACTGTTGCCAAGTTCTTGCTCAATATGGATTGTTGGAAGGTTAGAATTCTGTAGTATCTAAATTTTGTCTGCTCTTTGCTGTACAGTATAACATGTCTCACGGGCACTATTGCTATTATTTTGGTACCAAAACGAATTGGACTGCTGTTAGAACAGCAGAGTTTATGCACTTTTTCCTTTGCAGACTGAATCCCACCTTTACAGAATATAACCTCACCAGCTTAGACACACTGTGCCTCATTTTCTTCAACGAGATGCCTTTCAGTCAATGGTGACCTGTAGCTACTGTTAGGTTGAGATCTCATTGTTGGCAGAAAAGCAATTGAGCAATCTAGTGAGACACTAGATGGTGACGCTGCATTCTTAGTGAAGTAGGGTTTTTCCACACCCAAGATGCTTCTTACTCAAATAGGGAAAAGCACATCTCAAATGGGTATGGTGTTTTGTTATAATAGTTGCGGCTCCTTATACTTTATGGCGGTTTGTGCACACCATCAAAAAGGCAGTCTGCAGCAGATTAAAGATGGTAATGGCCATTTTTGTTCTGTGCAATGGCACTTTGTTGACTTAAAATGGCTCGCCAATACTGAAGGATACTGCAGAGTGTTAAGATCAAAGAAAGAAAGAACAGTCTAAACTGCCTGTGCTTCAGCTTTGATTTTTTTTTAGCACTAAGGTTTGTGCCCATCCATCACTTTTTTCCCCACATTGTAGTTAGTGAATCTTACAGAGCTTATCATAGTGTAGGACATTCTGTTCAGTATGCAGGCTCTCAATATGGTGGTATCGATGTGTGTTTGGGAGAAGTCCGATCTGTTCAGTCTAGTATGAATTGTGTTTGTGTGTGTGACTGCCTCTAAATTATATTTTCAATCACACTAAAATAGCCATTAAACACTTGAAAAACTTCTGATAAGCACATTTTCATTGCTCATTAAGAAAAAAAGTTTATCTATAGAATGTCAACTTCTTGGATTGTAAGGAGTTATCCCTTTAAAAAAAAAAAAAAATTTTTACATGCAGGGGGTGTGGCAGCAATTGTCCACTCCAGCTTATTAATCATCCGAAGAACCAGACAGCATTTCACTTCTTTTGAAAGCCTGATGCTTGGCCTTGTCCACCCTGACTGAAAGACTCAAAAACCAGTTGAACACTTAAGTATTCGCCAAAACCCTCTTTTGTCTGGTCATTTCATACAATTATAACATTACAATTACAGTAATGGGTTACATTTCATTACAGTAGATGTCTTTCGGAAAGTGCTGTTAATTTTAAGGATATAATTCCTCCAGTATTGTCTTCTTCAATGCCATGTGCAAACACAGTGCAGAGCAGCTACATGAAATCTATTCACACAGAGGTCGATGATCATGTTCATGGTTTTACAATTTCACCGTGTACGACTCTGGATATTGTGATTCCTCTGACAAAGAAAGCCTCAAATCAGTACTTGATTCTCTGGTATAACTCCCAAACATGAGCAAGCAGATAACTCATAAGCTGGAGAGAAAATGGCATCTCACTATTTAGATCTTCATTTAGGTGTGAAAAATGGTTTGTTGCTCTCCATAAAGCTAGAACAACTTATTATTCATCACTGATTGAAGAAAATAGAACAACCCTAGGTTTCTCTTCAGCACTGTAGCCAGGCTGACAAAATGTCAGAGGTCTGTTGAGCCAACCATTTGTTGAACATTAACTAGTAATGACTTCATGAATTTATAATATCATGTACAGCTACTTTCAGCAACACTGATATTTATTTAGACTCATTTTCTCCAATTGATCTTTCTGAGTTAATTTCAGTAATTACTTCCTCCAAACCATCAAAGTGCCTTTCCTATAAGACTGTTTGAAGAAGTCCTACCATTAATTAATGCTTCAATCTTAAATATGATCAACCTATCTCTATTAATTAATTAATGTACCACAGGCCTTCAGCCTGTTCTTTGGCATCACCTCCCAGCTTGGATTCCGACAGACACCTTCTACTTTTAAGATTAGCCTTAAAACATCCCTTTTTGATAGTTAAGCTGCAATAGATCTAGGCTATGTCCACATGTACATGGGTATTTTTGAAAACTGACATTTTTCTATGTGTTTGCACCTTTCGTCCACACGTAAACGGCATTTTTGATCACTGAAAACGAAGATTTTTAAAAACTCCGGTCAGGGTGGATATTTTCGAAAACTCTGTTTTTTCCATTTACATGTGTATGAGGAAAACGGAGAAAACGCATTGTCAAAGGTGTGTGCCTTTTTTTTAAAGTCACACTGTGCGCCACGTTATTTTGTTTCGGTGCGAAGAATTGCTACAATGGCAGACTTAGTAAAATTAACAGTAACATTATTTTGTCTATCTGCATATACACGCACAGTTACTGTCCCTCCATTTTGAAAGACAGAGGCGTCACAGTGAACTCCGGATGTAGCTTTTACATTCTACACAAACGTTATCACAACCTAAATCCATCTTTATTTACCATTTCTCGCCCAGGCTTCTAGACTTCTGATTGGCCAACATTTCTACACGGTTAGAAGTATATCACCACCTGTTGCTTTGGCATGTTCCTGACAGCGTTTTCCTTTGTTTTTGGCATTTACATGTAGACGGAGATATTTTTCAAAACGGCACGTGTGGATGGGATTTAAAAAAAAAATTAAAACAGAAAATCTTCGTTTTCAAAAATACCTGGGTACGTGTGGACGTAGCCCTGGGTTGCTGGGGGCTTCCCGTGATGCACTTCTATGTTTACACACTATAAATCATTAGTTATTATTAACCCCTTTCTCTCTTCTACAGCGTGTCTTTGCCCTGTCTTCTTCCTCTTACCCCCAACCAGTCATAGCAGATGGCCGCCCCTTCCTGAACCTGGTTTTGCTGAAGGTTTCTTCCTGTTAAAAGGGAGTTTTTCCTTTCCACTGCTGCCAGAGCACTTGCTCATAACGGGTCATATGATTGTAAAAATAATCGAATTAAACTGAATGTAAAATGTCATATCAAATAGGAAATTATCTTCCAGTTTATGTGAAAATTTTTAATTATTTTGCTTTGTGTTTTTTTTCTCATTCCAAACTAGTTTCTTCATGTTAAGTCAAAACAAAAACCAAGTCACCCGTCGAGTCCCTCATTCTGTATCTCTCCTCATCTTAGATGCGTTCAGTGAATCGGGTATTCAAATTCATCGACCTACCATCAGAAGATCCTCGGTCAGGGAAATCTAAAGGAGGTGGCAGAGGCCCTGATATCGTCATCGACAACCCCCATGCACGTGACTACTGGCCCAACCGTGGCCAGCTGGACGTCCGGAGCCTCACAGTGAAATACACAGAGGCTGGACGTGCCATCCTCAACAATATCTCCTTCTCTGTGGATGGGGGACAAAGCGTAAGTCCTTAGTGATGGGTAGAGACTGCCTCTGGAACTTGACAGCGGAGAGCAGGGAACCTCTGCCTAATTAGGTTTACCAAACAAAAGAATAATACCCCTGAAGTGATAAAGCAATTCAAGTTCCCTAGTGAGGTCACAGAAAGGTTGTGAATGACGCACTAGCCAACCACAGGAATGTGTCACAGGGATGGTTATATGTGAACACATTTCTGGTTTGTTGTTTTCAGCTACTGTTGCGTAAACAATTTTTACATTAACACTGAATCTAATTGCTATGCTAAATGGGTTGGTTGGAGTTCTTTTAAACTATTTTCAGTATTTCCCAGCATCAAACCAGGAAAGTTGTGAGCTAAGAGTGAGTGTGGGGTATAACATCATGGCACAATGGCATTATGAGACTGGCTTAAAATTAAAGTGCCTTATGATTTTGAATTAGAGCAACCCAGTAACAAGTGGTCAAATAGCTTTCAGTAGAAAAGGGAAGACGTGCAATATCTGACCACTTGCACCTCTGCGCTCCATCATTGGTTTTCGCAGTAATCATAGTCAGTATCACTTTGTCATAATGAATCAGAACACCATAAATATCGGCACTGTAGTTTCGTGCCATTAGATGCTCTTTAGCTTCCTGACAAATGTGGTAATTGTTGTTGTGCAAGGAGGAAAGAAGAGAGCTTTTAGACCATCTAGACCACAAACTCTTCCCCTCCAAAGATTTAACAACCCTCCATCAAAAGTGTCTGTGAAGGTTCTCAATCATCCAGGTCATTGAAGTCTAAGGAGCTTGGGAAAAAAAGCATCTGGACTTCTTTAAGTTGCTTGAAGATGTTTCACCTCTCATCCAAGAAGCTTCTTCAGTTCTAAGGTCAAATGGTGGCGAGTCCCATATTTAAGCCCTATGGGAGTGACCCCCCAAGAGGGACATGGACCCCCTATTGATCCTGTACCTAATCACACAAGCCAAGGTGTGAAAACTGATGTGGGTTAAAATCAGCCAAGGTTTTGGGTGAACTCATTCTGAAGCAAGTGCTGAAGCAAAAACTCGGGTGTGGGAGGAGTTCGGAGAGGCCATGGAAAAAGACTTTCAGAATGCCTCGAAGAGATTCTGGCAAACCGTCAGGCGACTCAGGAGGGGAAAGCGGTGTTCTACCTGCACGGTGTATAGTGCGGGGGGAGCACTGCTGACTTCGACTGAGGATATTGTCGGACGAGGACTTCCTTAATCCCACTGTCACGTCTTCCGTAGAGGAAGCAGAGTCTGGGGATGAAGGGGATGACCCACCTATCTCCGGGGGCGAGGTCACTGAGGCAGTTAAACAACTCCTTGGTGGCAAAGCCCCTGGGGTGGATGAGGTCCGCCCCGAGTACCTGAAGGCTCTGGATGTTGTAGGGCTGTCTTGGTTGACACGCCTATACAATGTTGCGTGGAGATCAGGGGCAGTACCTCTGGATTGGCAGACCGGGTTGGTGGTTCCCATCTTTAAGAAGGGGGACCAGAGGGTGTGTTCCAGCTACAGGGGAATCACACTCCTCAGCCTCCCTGGGAAAGTCTATGCCAGGGTGCTTGAAAGGAGAGTTCGTCCATTAGTTGAACCTCGGATACAGGAGGAACAAT
>VURO01020780.1:0-51551 GCA_015108175.1 Pelvicachromis taeniatus
AAAAGTTTATTTTGTGAACAGTAATAAGAGTACTATTAAAACGAAGCAGCTGCCGCCATTGTTGGAAACTGGAATTTGCTGGGCCGCGCTATGAATTCTGGGAATGAAGGATACCCCTACCTGTGACGTAACCGGTCTACAAATGCAGCCTCCGAAGGATGCAGCGCTTTTGAACTTTTGCGAGATCCCGCAAAAGTTTTGCGAGATCCCGCAAAAGTTTTGCGAGATCTCGCAAAAGTTCATCTTAATTTTTTTTTTCTCCCATGTCCCATGCGGGGCTCCGTAGGTCTCAGCTAATTCCTCTATGTTTTTTTTTTTTTAATCCCTGCTCAGATGTTTGTGTGTTATGATGGTGGAGCTTTTTTAGTTTTTGTTAGTGTCATTTTTTTTTTTTTACAAATAATATGGTTTGTTGTACTAACTTATGTGCCCAATAATTTTATTAATGGATAGATTTATTAGCCTACTAATAAAGTTAACATTGATTAGCAGATATCTGTGTGCAGTATACCCATACTAGATGTATGGGTATACGTAGATGGGCTTTGATCAACAAAATATGGTCAATTGGGAATCCAAAAGACTAAGGGACAGACGTCATGTTATATATAATAGATTATACTATTATATATAGACTTTGTATTATAGCTAATTTAAGCTTTGATACTGAAAAACACAGAGTTGGCCTAGAAAATTTGCGGTGTGGTTGGCGGCCAGGTGGGGTCTGAGAGGAGTCAGATTCCAAATCTGAAATATTATTTAGTCTACCCCAGCCTTCAGCTCTTCCTCCTCTTTGATCGGGACCCTGTACATCGCTGGTGCACTGCTGCAATGGGTCTCTTATAAAGTGCCTCTCAGGGCCCTTTGATTCCACCACCTACCTGCTCTTGTTTGTGATGTGCCTGGTCACGACTGTTTCAAACCCAACCAGCCACCCTCTCAGCTTCATGTGAAAGGAATCCCTACAGACTTCTGCGCAATCACAGGACCACACCACCAGTGCATACTGAACAAGTGAGTCTGGACAAGTGTTTGAATCGCACCAACAAATGCTCCCATGTGCATTATGATCTCAGTGTTCTTTGAAATAACTAAACTTTTAATGAAATCATAATAACTGAAATATATTTTATGTCAACAGTACATTTGCATAGATCTTTCTAATACCTTTTTAAGTCTCATGTTAATTTTGTGTATTGTCTTTAATTGTAATTATCAAATTATAATATAGGAAAGTTTTCACTTTTTTATGGGGGTGCAAATCAGCTTTTATGGGGATAATGAATGAGCATAAAATCAAAATCAAACCATATTTTTTTCATATTTTTCAGTTGGCACTCTTAAAATAACTGCACCTTGCAGAATGACAGGCCTAATTTCACTGTCCCTAAATGCTCAGCCAAGCCTGCAGTGGCTCAGGCTGACTTGTGAAGATCCTGGATAAATGATTGGCAACTGTTTAATGAGGGCCTGCATACCTTTGATTACTAGGCCCCACTAATGAACAGCATGTCAGTTTTGCCCTATTAGCACAGAATACAGTCTTGGCTACCCTGGGTAATCAGTCGAAATGCCAGTCAAAGGGCACATTTGATATTTCATGCAGCTCCCTGTGGAAAATCTGAATAATCAATTCAAACTTTTAGATAGTATTTCTCTGGGGTGATGTCATCTGCTCTGCGTGGATGGCTTGAACACATTTGAACACGCCATGATAGCATGATTGTAGTTACTAATCTCCCAATATTTATCACACAAGTCATTGTTGACATTACTTTTTTCTTTTCTTTTCTTTTTCACGAGTGGAACACGCGTATATTTCCAAAACAGACAGCCACTCTGTATTTTTCCCACCTTATTCATTTTTAATCATGTCTTGATTATACATTTCTGCTCATATGCAGATGACAGTCATCCCTATTTAGCAGTATTCTGCCATATACCCCGACCAAAATAATGGATCACACATTATAATATTTTGTTGGACCATCTTTAGCTTTGATGATGGCACCATTTAACATGGCATTTGAATAAGTTTATGTAAAATCACATTATCTTTCCACCCGGCGATCTCCTGATACTTATGATGGAAGAATAGGACTGCTAAAGACTTCTCATTAACATCCCAAAGATTTCAAGGTCAAGGTCTCTGTGGTAGCCAGTCTACGTGTGAAAATGAGGTCTCATGTTCCTCCAACTGAGAACAGGAAGGCTGCGCAGAGGGCAATTAACAAAGGTTTCCCTTTGCTACCCGTGGAGGCCTTTGCCAGATCCTCCTGTCTCAAAAAAGTCATAGGTGACTGCGTGCATCCTGCCCACCACCCGTTTGACCAGCAGCCCTGGGTCCGCGCCTCAGGTCAATCAGCTCCCACCACCTCCAGACTCACAAACAATTTCTTCCTCTGGGCCATTCGGGCTGTTAACAAACACAATCATGAAAAATGCAAGAATTCCCCAGCAGTGTAAACCTGTTTTGCTTGTGCAGAAAGGCGGTTATTGGAGTCACCTTCATTGTGGGCAGACATCTGAAGATATCTCAAGATGAGTCAGAATGTACAATGAATCACTGAAGAAGGAAAATTCAGAGTTGAGTCCTGAAGTGCTGAACCACCCCCCAAAACGGAGTTTTCAAATGCACAAAAAGACAGAAACACAGAGGTAGACACCTACACCTGAGAGATCAGGATTGATAGAATAAAAGGCAAAGACTCAGGACAGTTTTTTATTTGTCTCCATTTTATACACTTTTAAGCTCCCAGCACATTTTGAAATAAGAAACAAAACAAAACAAAATATAATTCAAATCTACCTTTAGAGACATTTTGTGAAAATGCTGATATTTTGCTCATTTAAACAAACGTTTATGTGCTTATTTTGTTTGTCTTGACTGTTACCTTCATAAAGGCCAACTGGGCCAACCAGCGCCATGTTGGTAACAGCTCTGGTCAAAATCAGTTCGCTAAGCATAGACTGTGAATGTCACATACACATGTACATACTGTACTCACTGTTTACAAAGCAGCAACACACCACACACTCATAGCTGAATGGCATGTGGTTTAACAGGAATGAATACAGTCGTGGACATATGTCTTATAAAAGCTCCAGTTCCTTTAAAGCCTCATTTAAGATATCTCATGTGGTCAAATCATTTTGTCAAACATGCAGACAACCAAAGGGGTTTATATACGTATCAATGAGTTTTCTCCCACTTTGCAGAAAGTCATGACACCCTCCAGCAGCTGAGATTATGAGTGAATGACTCAGCTAGAGGTGGATTTTGGAAGAAGAAGATAGAAAAACTAACTTGGGCTTCCTATAACATGCTCATAGAATCTGGCTGTCAAGGTGGTTGTTTTTTTTTCTCTGTGAATTCAATTAAAATGTCAAACTCTGTGTTGGTTCATGCATAACACTGAGGTATATTATACATTTTCTGAGACAGAGGAGAAGAGAAATTGAGTGGAAAGGTTGGTGAGTCAAGCAGGAGCTCTTTGAGTAAATTGGTTTTGCTGCAAAACAGTTGCAACAAGGTTTTCGGAAATATAGGATAGCAGTTAGAGGAGTGAAAGAAAGACTTATTTATTTCTCACAGTTTAGTGGAGATGCTATAAAGCCAATTTCTTGGGCATAATGTATTAAAATTCATCAAGGAATCCAACCGTACCTCTTCACCATTGAGAAAATCTGACAGAATATCACAACGCTTCAAACTTTGACCCTTGGTGGTGGTAGAGTTTGAGTACAGTCACTTAAATCTAACAGACTCTTCCTTTGACCACGTTCTAGATGTCCCAAATGCAAACAAACAATCTTCTTTTTCTTCTTTCATCTGTTTCCTTTATAGATCGCCGCAGCAGATAGTCTGCCTCTCCCTGTTCCTAGCATTCTTCTCTGCCACACCACCCTTCTGCATGTTCTCTTTAACTAAATCCATGAATGCGCTTCCTTTTGTTCTTCAACCTGGCAGCTCCATCTTGGTTTCCCATCTTTTTGTCAGTTTCACCATCTCCAAACCATACATCATAGCAGGTCTCACTACAATCTTGTAAACCTCCTTTTTCACTCTTGCTGATATCCTTCAGTCATAAATCAGCCCTGACACCCCTCTCCAACCACTCCACCCTGTGTATTTTAACTCACTATCTCTACTCCTTGGATTGTCACCTTTCCATCTCTCTCCTTTTCATTCTCACACATATGTCTTCTGTCTTGCTTTTACTAACTTTCTATTGCTTTTCTCTCCACTGTGTACCTCCACCCTTCTGGGCTCACTCATACCTGCTTGCTACTCTCGCTACAGATCCCAATGTCATCTGCAACACCTCATCTGTCAGCTGATGCCTGAAGAAGAGGCTGATCCCTGACTTAATCTCAAATACATCATTTGTCCCAACACATCTGTCACTCATGCACACCTCACCACTGCCTCACTGTCCTCATGCATGTCCTGCCATATATATATATATAAATATAAATACATATATATATAATATTTTGTTTAGTAGACAGACAGAGACAAAGAAGCCATGAATATTATATATATTCCATTTATTTCCCAGATGAAGATTAATTAATTCAGCTGCCAAACCATTAGTCATGTCATGAGGGATATGTATTCATCCGTGTTGTTTTGTTCTGATTTGATAACAATCAGAGGTTATCAGTATTCCAGCACCTCCCTGCTATAAATACACTATCACTCAAAACACAGGTGAAAATGTCCTTGGGTTTGAATGAAAATATGACGTTTTATCTAAAGAAATCCCCGTGCATGTGTGTGAGGTACCTCACGTGCAAGGGAATATTGTTGTTTTCCATTCAATTTGTTTTAAGTCAGTACATAAATTTATATAGACAAACAATGCTTTAAATGATGTGTTTGTGGCAACATGCCCTACTCTGCTCCTATCTTCCAAAGTCCTCATCCCTGAACAAGCAGAGGAACATTTTCATGCCATTATGCAGCAGGAAGCTAAACAGGCTAAATGAACAAGCCAAGCCATTTAAATGGCATTACATGTAAGGCTATTTTTAAAACAGCAGAACAGCGTGAATCAAACTGCCTGTTTAAATCATCTTTTTGTGTCCTCTCTCTCTATTTCACCAGTGTTTAGGCTGTAAATGCACAGGATTTTAGAACAGCTTACCTGTGATCTCTCTCTTTCTTTTTCTCTCTCCCTCTCTTTCTCTCTCTCCCTGTTTGTTCATCTCGCCAAAACAATCACAAGCGCAAGGAGAAGACATAAATTCTGGCTTTTCTGAGGGAGAGCGATTGACAGTGTCTGTTAAAACCTAGTTAGACAAATGTGCTATGAGAGGCAGCGTTTTTGGCATCAGGGTTTGATATGTTTTGTTTTCTTGTCTATCCCTGCCGTCTGGGTCTTTTTGTCTTGGCAGCGCTTGTCTCTTTTCCCCCTTTTTTTTATACTGCAGACACTTCTCGGAGGAATTGCTACTGATGCATACTAGTCAAATAGTCATCCACCTGACAGTGATGTCACATGTCTTCTTCTGATATTTGTTGTCGAATGTGTATAATCGGTCAACTCACAATAAACAGCATTCATTGTGATCACCACTTTTATTTCCACCATAAAAAAGATATGTTTACTTTGAGTACGATTCAGTCATTCACACATCATTCTAGCAGATTCATTTGCTAAACTGCACACGTGTAAACACGTAAGCAGGTAGATTTTGAGGTCTAAAAGATGCGTTGTCTGTAAAGCGCTATACAGCCCAGCTGTATGATGAAAGGGATAATATTATGTTTTATTAAAATAGGAAGGGCTTATTGCAATGCCTTTTTCATTGCAAGCTATTTCAGCTAAGTCATAGGGGGCATGTCGTGTGAACTGACAGAGTTCTGCAGAAATGAATGAGCCTCAACATTTCTGTGTGAAACAAGAGGCAAGACTATTTGTACAGAGAGATAAATTTAGGAGTGAAAATGTCAATTTCTGTTGTCTGCTAGATTTTGAAATGCACCCAAGATGTGAAGGTGAGGATGAAGGTAATGGTTAAGCATGAAGAAGAAATAATGACCTTTAACAGGAGTTTTGCAATGTTTGAGTCTTCTGGCAGTGTTTTGAAAAGAAAAGAAAGGAGCCTTTTTTGGATTATTTTTTGGACTTTTTATCCATCCATTTATTTTCTTTGAGGTCTATCCATTCTAGGGTGATGGAGAGCCTTTCCCACCTGTCAGTGGGTGAGAGGCAACGTACACTCTGGATAGGCTGGCAGTCCATCACAAGGCTCTAAATCAATTTCCTGTAATAATTTTAAAAGAGATGTAAACAAATGCCTGAAGTGTTTTGGTGGATTTTGATATCTGCATTGAATTTTTTTTTAAAGATTACTGCAATTAGCCTTAAAGTAATTGCCATTTTGATGAAACTGAAATCAAGTTATTTGTCTGTATAGCTTGTTAGATAACAACAAATGCAAATACAGTGGATTTAGATGATTATAATTCTTATCAATAAATTAAGCCATGCTGTTACTGCTAAAAAAAAGAAAAGAAAAAGGAGTTGCATAAACATATTAGAGATGCGAGACGGGAGTCTGCATGCACTTAACACAGCACACTGATTAGTTTAAAAGTGATTACCATAAAGTTGTTGATAATGTCCTTGAATAAAATACAATTGAGTTCATGACATAGTGAGGTCTTGCTCAACTCATAAAACTATTACAGACGAGCAAAAATCATTAGTCATGACTACGATTATGATTAATCATTTATAGTTCATGATGCTGGCTATCGGGTTGCATGTCGTGTGGTGCCACTCAGAGTCAGTTCTTTGAAGCGTCAGTCCAAAGTCCTGATGTGACTCAGAGTCTCTGAGTTTAGCATGTAGTTATCCATTTAAAACAAAAGTGCTTGCGGTTAATTGATGAGTGAAGCTGAAATCTAAGTGCTATCAAGGCTTCCCTTTGAGGAATGTGGGATTGTGGGTAACCTGTGTGTAATGTAGCTCCACTATTGTGGGAAGCCCCAGCCACTGTATTGTGTATACTGGCAGTGATGCTTTTACATTACTGTAAGCACTAGATAATGTTAAGCATATGTTGACATGAACAGACAGATTTATTAATGGTTTGTGCCAGCCCATAACTCTGTCTTGGTATTTAGAACAAGCTGTCATCACTACTTAGTCAGTGTTATTTCAGTTTTGTGAATGAAATGAACGGACACAACCTGAGCTCTCTTAGGTAAGATGTCTTGAAATTTCTTGAACTAGTCTTCAGAAATAGTTGACTTCTTGAAGGCCATTCAAAGCTCTTCTTTGGATGTTGGATGCCTTTTGTTCCATTCTCTGATAAGATTATCACACACTGCTTCAATAATAGTAAGGTTCCTGCTCCGGGGAGGCCGACCTGCAACTGAGTCTTTCATTGTGTGTTTGTCTATCCAGGTATGCTTTTACTTCATTGGCAGGGTGTTTGGGATCATTGCCAGGCTGAAAAAGGAAGCTATTGTAAGTCAGATGCTGGATAAGTCCAGCACTCCACCTAAGCTGTCATTTTCATCCAGGGGACAGTTGTGTCAACATATAGAACCACACAGTTCACAGTGACTTCTAACAGGAGTTCACCCATATAACAAAAACATATCAATTCCCCTTCAGCTATCTCTAATCTATCTTAAATGCTATGTTGATTTCAAACAGAACCACACGTGTTAAACCTTTTGGTACATAACTCTTTGTAGAATGAGTTTGTGGATACACAAATAAATTGGCTGTGTCTTTGTTGATAGATTAATGCACTACAAGTGGATAACCCACAGAACTACAGTGCAACAGCCCATTTTTGCAATGTTAAGTTCTTAATAAATCTGGTCCAGAGTGTGTAAATATGTTTCTGTTTATTGTAACATCCATTCAAATGTTGCTTTTAATGTAGAAGGAAGGAAAACTACGCTTAAGTTATTGCATCTATACATGTTTCTCCCAGCTCTTCCACATCACAGAAAGGAGCAGTAAGCTAATGAGTAAACCTAGCATACAATTTGACACCAGTAAACATGGCAAACTGTTTGACATGACTATAAGAGATGTCAGTTAAGGTTTTTCCATGCTGATTAAAGCATGAGAATATGGGGGGAAAAACAAAACAGAAATTCATATGTTCTGTCTGGTATATAGGTAGGTGAATTTATTGATTTATGTGAACAAATGTTAGAATGATGGTCATCTGGGTAACCCGTAGTTTAATGTTTCTAAGCTTCCCCAGAATAAACATTATCATATCTCATGTACTCCAGGCTTTCATATCATGGAAAAGTAGTGGCATAATAATAGTGATTATAAATGGTTGATGCTCCTGAGTCTGTTTGTCCATCTATACATGCATTGAACAAGACTTCCAATATATCTCACTCTGTGCTGTGTCTGTAATACACCCAAAGGCATTCCATGTCTGCAGAGACCGATAGCAGGGAAGTCGACTGAGCTTGGAAATCATTTTTAATGAATCACTGTACACCTACACCCCTCCTTTCCACCTCCTTCAATTTTTTTTCAGTCTCTTATACGTATAATGCTTTTCAAAAAAATAAATGCAAGAGGGATGAGTTGTTTACCACCTTGTGCTGCTGTCTCCAGGTCTCCCTACCAACCTTTCCCTCATCTAAATCACCTGATATAAAAGACCAACCAGAAGCAACAACACCCAGTATTCTTTTAATGATTTCAAGCAAATTGTAATAAAGCACCACACACTCTCAAACCTTTTGTAAGTTTATTCTTTGATGTGCCGTCGGCAGGCAGGCCCATATAAACAGATTATGGAGAAAAAGTTTATTAAATGGATTGGTTTCTCTTGCCTCTGAGGCAGTTTGCATTATCACTCGCTGCTTTATAGATAAAGGAAATTCAAATACCCTTTCATGTGTTCTAACATATGTTTATTACAAGTGGTGAAAGGAAAACAAATCAAGAGACAAATGAAATCCATCAACCAAAAGAGAACTGGGAAAATAACTTGATGATGCTGGTGTAGATATGTGGTTTTCCCCAAGAGAATAAAATGCTTTCAAGCCATGTTAAACCTCCATGTTGTACATGGAAAATGTGCCTTTGTTAAAATCTTCACCATCAACTCGTAGAACCGGGAAAAGCTGAGTAATTCATTAACATAAAAATGAGGCATCGAAACGTGACCGGTGAACTTCCACAGGCCGAGAAACCCCAAAACAGCATCAGAAAGCATCAGAAGGATAAAATATGTGTCCTTCCATTCAACTCACACATTCACCGGACGTGCTCAATGCACGTTTTCCCAAAGGGATATGCGCTGTAGCACATTTACTACTTTTTCTATACATACAGGTTTGTGCTCCGAGGAACTAAAAATAAATAAATGTATCAACGTTTGTGCTGATATAACAGGATTATTAGTGAAGTGTGTTTTATTAAGTTTTGTTATCTTAACTTTTGGTCTGTTTTAACCAAGCATATGGAGGAAAATTGCACTCTGTCTCTAATGAGTGTGTGGTCTATTGGACGCTATGCCGATACGCCATCAAAGAGAATGATCATCAGTGGCGCACACTTCATTTACTTCCTCGTTTCTCTTTCTAATATTCTCTTTGTCTTCCTCTCCCCCTCGCTTGCCTCGTTCACTGTTGCCCTCAGCCTCTGGTTCACGGCTCCTTCTCCTCCTCTCTCATGAGTAACATACCTATCGTAGCTGCATTAGGACCACTCTAATCTGTGTGGTGGCGGGGTGGAATGGGATGTTCAATGGCTTTTTCTCGTTTCCTGGCTGAGAGGACTGTGTAATGTGCTAATGGACTCTACGGCTGCTGTCTGACCTCCACGGTAGAGCATGCAGTCAGGGCTCACAGCTGTGACATGCACCAAACTACTATCTCTGCCAAACAAATTCAGCCTCACTGAAATCTTTTTTATAGTTGCTTGAATGCTGGATGTCCACTTCTAAGTTCACTGGAAAGCAGTGGTTGAAAGTGCTATCTGACATGCTGGTCCAAAATCTTTCACAAGGGTAAAATTGAGTTGAGAACTTGGTGACTGTGGAGCTTTTGTATATGCTTCAGTTTTTCCTGGTTGAACCATTGAGTGAGTCTGTGTGATGGTGACGCTAACATCCTGGAAATGACATGATAGAAAAGTTTGCTTTTAAAATAGAGCTGTTCACTTTGCACGTTTTCCCTTTAAGAAGTCACAGTGGCATGACAGTACAGGAGACTAGCTATGTGTTTCTTTAGGTGTGCCATGCCTTGATGAAGTGGCCATGGCACAGTTGTTTGACTTTTAAAGACTGTGACAGTCTATGTTAGGAGGTTGAAGGTGTAGTTAGGATTATGGAGTGGGGTTTTTGAAATTTGCCCAAAGTACACCGAAACACAATGTTTACCCACTGCTGTGGGATGCTTTCACTAACTTCTTCAGCAACACTTGGAAAAACCAATTACAAATATACAAAAGTTATGAAGTGCACACAGAGAATCTTTCTAAAAAATATTCTACTCAAAGCTGTACACAAGTTACCATCCCTTTAAACGCAGCTAAGACTGACTTCCAAGGCAAAGACAACTGCCTCAAAAACCAGTTGCTCCTCTCACTATAATATTTCCATTAAAAAAATGTCTATTTCCTAACTATATAGCATGCTTAGCACTTTTAAAACAACAAATAGGCACATGTCCAACTAAATATTCCTGAAACCTGAAGACAGAAAAATGTCATGCTCTCGTTTGCCAATAAATCCAACAGCCTGTTGGAGAAAGCAGGAAAGAATATGTGCAGCACCTGAATGTATAGGAAGTATAATTTGGAGCCACCATAATGTTTGAAAAAAAATAAAGCCACTATATTTTTTTGCCATTTGGATTAAGAACAGGCTAACCATTTGATTTAAAAAAAAAAAAAAATGCAATTGTGAGCCATTCTGCTTAATCAAACAGCTTCTAACGTGTCTGCAGTGGTAGAAAGGCATTTTTTCCAGATCCCCTGTTTTGACGTCCTAGTTGAGAATAACCAGACTCAGTTACTTCCTCATGTGTTATGAAACGATGGCTTTAACACTGAACAGAGACGACTGACAAAGCTGGTGTTCTTTCCTTTTCTCAGATTTATTAGACCATACTCTAAAATATATTCAAAGGTTTATCAAAGCAGCTACTTATGAGTTTTCTTTTTCCTTTGTTGTGATATATTTTTCTTATTTTGATGAATAGTCTTCACACCTCGGTGATGCAAAATCTCACCAATACTCCATTTCTTTATACTTATAACAGATGTATATGTGATGGTTCTGGGTCAGCATTTTGCGAGTCCTATGTTTTGATTCTGTATTATGGGTTATGTTCTGATTCTCTTGTTGTGCTGTGTTGACTATTATCATCCTGTGTTTTGGTTTCTGTTTTGTATTTTGAGCTCCCTGTTCTGTGTCCAGTTTGTCTGTCATGTGCTTCCTGTTTTACTTTGAAAGTCTGTGTCTCATGTGAGTATGTTTAGTTTCACTTCCCTTGTCTCATTAAGTCTGATTTCTCCCAGCTGTGTCTCCCTCCTGTCTCCCGTTCCCTGATTACTCCAGTGGATATTTAGACCCTGTGTTTTGCCCTATGTCGCGTCGCACCCTCTGTGTGTGCTGTCTGCCGTGCTGATCTAGTGTGTGTATTTCTCAGTTTAGTTAGTATAACTCTGTGTCCAGCATTAAAGCTCCTTTTTGAGTTCACATTCTGCCATTTGAGTCTGCATTTGGGTCCTCCTTTCCTGCCTGCTGCACACAGCCATTACAGTATATGTAAAAGGGTAATAGGAAAGATTTTTATAGCAAAGACGGTGGAGGTTTTAACTGTTGACTAAAATTAAATAATTAAACCAAAAAACTTTAAAGTGGTCTGAGGCATCAGCTTTGCCAGCAAGACCCAAAGCTGATGGGTCTTGCTGGCAAGACCCGTCAGGAGAAAAAACAGGAATATAACACACACACTATAAAAGATCAGATTTTCAGGAGATGGGGTGGGATTAAACTGATTTCTGCATTTCTAGTAAGAACTGATCAGATTTTTACCAACGGTAAAACACAAACTCAGTTTGAGGACTGCTGCTGTGTAAAACTGTAAAGCATCGACTCTGTGTGACAGCTCATTGTGTGCAGTCTGCAATTTAAAATTTATAACCAGTCATCGTAATTAAATATCAATTAGCCTAAATGTGCACAACACTCTCACCTTGGGTGGTGCCCATATAGATCCTGCTGATATAGGTATCCCATATATGAAGCCGCAGGCGTTTTATAGTCTCGTGGAAAGACTCAGCTGATTTTTTTATATATGCAGTCTTAAAATGAATTAAAAGTCTAACTTTCCACAGCAGCTGTGACCACATGATGACTTCAGCAAACTGAAATAAAGAATTGAAAAGATCCTCTTCTTGGTCGAGATACAATTAAAACTTTTTTTGTCAAGACACCACAAAAATAAGGAAGGAAAGCTTTGTAAATGTAATTGTACAATAATAGCCCCCTCTAATGTCATTATCACCTTTTAAGAGCTGGAAGAAGCTATAACCATCATTCAGAGCTGGATTTCTGGCTGTACCTCAGAACACCCTAACAAAGGCTAGAAAGCACCACTGCTGATGCATTTATAACACAATTTATTAGTTCTTTGACTTCTCTGAAAAACATCCAGACTATTGTAGCCATATTGTCCTAAAGCCTCTCTGGTGACCACATGCAGTGCAGAGAGGGAAATGTGATGTTGGCAGCCAGGGGCAGTGTGACATTTTGAATCAAGATATACACAGCAACACTCAGCAAATCAAAAGTTTTTCTTTCCCTTTGACTTGGACTTTTTCCTTTTCACAGGCGCCTCCAAATTGAGCCACTGGGGCTCTTTACTGTTATCTGGCTGACGTTGTAAGTGGCATCCAGTTGCTTTTCAGCGTGTTTCAATAACCTTGAAAGATAAATGCATGAAGAGTTTGAAACAGTGACAAAACCCCTGCAATTAAAGCTGTGAATATAAGCTATTAATGTATCATATAATGAGCAGTCATTACACCGTGCAAGAAATAATTGAAAAGTAGGAAAACATTACGCCAGCATGTTCAAAAAAGTCAACAACAGTATCATGTACCCACCAACGAAGAAAAGTTGAATCTTTTAATGACTATTTCTATGCTGAACACATTCAGTAAAATATCAAATGCCTCTGTTTTTTTAAACGTAATAATCAAGGTAAACACAAGATTAAAATCCAAAACAAAGGAACAAACCTCAAATCAGTCTAAAAATTAGATTAGAGCAATAGATTCAAACAAGCAGCCAGTTAAAAACAAAAATTTGTGAAAGTCAACAAAACAAACAGTATGCAGCAGAAGAGAACTGATGTATTTTAAATTAATAACAGCCACTTCACAGAGGCCAGTGTTGCTCAATTAATAAATTAAGATGCAATTAAGAAATTATGTTTATTATTATTTTCAGTGTTCCCTTGATAGTCAGCACTTAAATGCAAAGCTGACTATCCTATCTGCCGAGCTGTCTTTAAAGTCTGCTTTCGCTTGTTGGTGTAGAGAGACCCAGAGAACGTCTCCAAGGCTCCCTGCCACCAAATTGTCTGCTCCCATGGGCAAAAAAAAGAAGAGCTGATGCAGAGGAAAGAAAGCTGATCTCTCTGTGTCTTTTGTCTTCTGCTGATAGTCTGTGCTTTCTTTGTGGGCTTGCTGAGCTTCATTAGAGACACAGAGCCTGGTTTGTATTTTAAAGGCCAGTGGTTCTGTTGAAGGACATGCATTTTCTGCTTTTGATCATATCCCTCAGCTTCATGCTGTCCTTAGCGGTCCATGGACATTTATAGAATGTTTACTGCTTGTTACACTTATTTTACAATGGATGTGGTCGCTGATATATTTAGTTAATAAACATTTGTTATAGTCACTTTTGTGTCTCAGTTTAATTCTGTTCCTCTCTCGTGCTTTTCTTATTGTTTTTTGTCAAGTATAACCAATTTCAGTGGCTTTGTTTACACGTGTGTTCCAGTTTCATGATATTTTTTGAAATAACATATTTTGACCATTGCCGGTGTATTGGTGTGACCTGGCTGTTGGCCATGGTGCTACTTGCTTGGCCACCATTTAATTATGGTTTTCCTCCCTGCTTGCCTTTGTTATCACATCAGTTAACCTTTGAAAACGTTTACTACTTTGTATTCTGTCCTGTCATGCATTTAACCATCTTTATTCCTGCAATATAAAGACAGTTTTGAATTATTTCAATTGCCTCAGTTTTGAGATTTATTCATCACCTTGTACCTTGATGAACACACTGTGCCTTTGAATGTCCCAAACTACAGTAATGTGTGAAAGTCTTGACCCACTCAACACTTCTTTCACTGCTTCCAAGGTGCCAGAATCTGTTAGTTTTTAAAAATTGCTATTGTTATTTTTCTTTTAAATCACCCAACACTGACCTATTAATCATTCAAGCATATAAAGGCACTTAACTCCAGGGATGAACCAGTGTTTTGCCTACAACTTACCAATTCAACAAAGAACCAGTTTTAAATTGTATCTTTAGTCACTTTGTTACTAGCATCCTGTCACAGCAACACATACTTCGCTCCCATTGCTTTAGTTAAATCTATGAAAAATGCCAAGATAACATAGCTTGACAGACATTAAATAGTATTTTTGTATCAGCAAGGCAATTACCAAAGAGCTATTAGCCATAAACCTGCCATTTCACAGCATGGTCTGCAGTCTCTCTTTAAAAAATCAAAGGAAATGGGAAAAGTGGAGTACACAAGAAGAAGTAACAGGAAATTGATGGACATATGAATGCAGAAAAGTGTCGTCAGATTTTGATCCACCACTTAATTTTTAGCATGTTGATGATACCAACAGGATATCTGGATAGAAAGACACACAATAGAGCACTATCAATCATAGACTGGCCTCCCCATAGCCCAGACCTCAACTGAAACAGTGTGGGACCATGATCACATCATGTCTTGTATGCACCTAATGTATTTTCCATTTTCCAAGCAAAATACAATGAAATCAGGGTTAGTTGAAGACTTTTGCACAGTATAATCTTTCCTTTTTTAAAAAATTAAGTTTGAAAAGAAAGCCTCACACAAATGTGGGGTTGTTACGTCAATTAAACATTAAAACAACCACATTATAGCCATCATTGTCAAACTATACTGATGTATCTTTATATATCTTTTCAAGTAACTAAAAATGTTCAGATTTCTGTCTCGCTCTTTCCTCTCAGTTTAGATGAAGCCTCGTCAGCCCTATTATTTGTTTCCTCTCTGTGCTGTCGCACTGTGCAAATTTAAGCTGATGCCTCGGGGAATGGAAGGAGGTCTGAGCTGGTCCTTTTAGAGGAGAAAATGGAGTTCACAAAAACCAGCTGACATTTAAATTCTCCGAGGATCAGAGGATAGATACAATAAGAGTAAAACTTTTAGACTAGAACTTTCATTAGCAGACAGCATTTTCATTCAGCTAGGTATTTGATGGGTTTAAAAGCCAGTTGCTTAGAAGTATTAAATTGGAGGTCAAATGGCAATTTCACTCCACTGCTAGTTTTTATATGCTATACATACAGAATAATAGTGCAAGACTGACTTTTCTAGACATGGTAGACATTTTCAATTCCACATATCATCATATTTCTGTAAAAGCTAAGTGAATAATATTGTCCACGAACCTCAAAGTGTATTTTTTTCCCACCTAATGACAATTCTCCATATTATTAAATAAAACTGAAGATGCTGTAGTTAATAAATTAAAAGGCCATTGCGACTATTACGGCCCATTGATTACCTTTATTTTATTTGACAGCTTCCTGTGTTTATGAGTTAATATTCTTTTTTTAAACCTTCTCGTGTCTTCCATGTCTCGTCAAATGATATTTCAAATTAAAATAGCACCACTGGCATGTTTGTATTCTTTTTCATACTGATAGTCTTCATTATGAACTACAATTTATTTTCCAGTCTCTTCCTGTTATTGTACTTTTTTTTTTAATGAAAGCTTTGGAGCTAAGTTAATACAGTCTGTGTCTATTAGTGATAATGTAGGCGTTTGCAAAGACCACAAGTGAGTTTCACACGTGGCTCTGTGGTCCATGCTAGTAGGAGTATAAAGCATTTCAATGAGCTGCCTCAGACAGCTTATACCTGTTTGAAAAAGAGTGAAAAGAAATGTCTGCAGCTTTCAAAAGACTAATCCTGCAACACCACCTTGTTTTTTTTTCCACCCTGAATTCAGGCAAATGAAAGCCTCTGGGCTAACATTTTGTTCGGCTCTACTACTGATTCATTTTTGGTGCATATGAAAGAAATTCACTTCTTTAAAAAACTTTTTGTAGTCAGTTTCGCTTAATGATTCTGAGCAGGTTGTTCTTTTTTTGTAAAGATATTGCAAGTGCCATATTTTTTTTCCTTTTTTCCATTTTAGGTTCTTTCAATTCCTGCTGCCGGCTGTTCCAAAAAACCCCTTTCTAACATTTTATCTTGCCATTCTTACTCTATAAAGCACCAATACTTTTCATGACAGCTTATGTTATTGTCTTAACATGCTTTTACCTGACAACCTGGAAATCACCTGCTATTATCTCTTTATTCCCTCACACAATGTGCCATTCTTTTCTTTTCATCCTCTGTTTCCCCTAGTAGAGTAGATTATTATGGACTATTAACAAATACACTGTGCACTGTGGTAATAAAGAGATGAACATGGTCAGCAACAACACTCGGGTAGGCTGTGGCTTTGTATGTTGTTCAGCTGGTTTTAAGGAGACCAAAGAAAATATCTCCCCACACCAGCAGCCTGGAACCATGCTTTAAAGCTACTTATACCAAATTCTTGCTTTGGAGTCTCATTCAGACAATCGAGACAAACCAATGTTTTACAATCTTCTATTGTCCAATTCTGGTGAAACAGTGTCTCACTTTCCTCTTCTCAGATGACAGGAAGTGCACCCAGTCTCATTTTCTGCTGCTGTAGACAATCTGCTTCCAGGTTCAACATGTTGTGTGTTCAGAAATGCTCTTCTGCATACCTGGTTGTAATAAGTGGTTATTTGAGTTTTCTTCAGATCAGCTTGAAACAAGATTACCGTTCTCCTCTGAGCTCTAGCATCAACAAGGCATTTTCAACCAGACAGCTGCTGTTCACTCCTTTCTCTTCTTCTTTTCTTTGTAAATCCAAAAGATGTTTGTGTGGGAAAAATTCCAATAGCTAATCAGTTTCTGAAATACTCAGCAGGGATGGGAATTGATAAGAATTCAGTGATTCCCCTCGTATTATCGATATCACTTATCTATTTGATTCCTATCGATTCTTTTTGGGGTTCTCATTGGCTATGAGAGTCAGCATACCAAAGACATTACTTTAAATGCATGCTGTGTGGTCAAATGTTTGTGCATGTTGGAGATATTTCTTCTCTTTGTTGTCATCAGTTTTGGGGTCATTACTCAAATAAATAATTTATTACACATATTACAGAGAACACTTTTCTTAAAAGACTTTCTCACAGTATGTTACTTAATTACTCCCAGTAGAAAGTAATTTACAAACAACACACAGAAATGTGAAAACCATCACAAATTGTTCTATTATTACAGTTTAAGTAATAAAGGCTTAAATTGCCTTTGGGTCTGGCTGCTTGGGTCTGCGTTCACTCAGCTTCAACATCACTCTGGGTTTTTGGCTAGCTTAGCATTAGCATTCTGTTTGTGCAGATCCTTGCAAAGATTATGTTAGCAGTTCAATGCCATTGCTTCTGTTCTGGATGCAGTTTGCACTTTACCATCATGCGCTCGTCCTTTTGTGCAATGAAAATAAAAGTGATACACTTGTCGTGTAACATACAACTTGCCATGAGTTGCTACCTGCTGTGATTGCAGAAGATGCCTGCATCCTAAAGGAGATTTTAGGAGTCTTCTTGACATAAACTTAAACCTACTTGCATTTGGCTTTTCAGAAAGTTTTACACTCAAATTTTAAGCCAGCTACAGTGTATGAAACTGCGAGTACTGCAAAAACTCAAAATCTTACCAAGTATATTTGACTTATTTCTAGTCAAATTAATCTCATCACACTTATAATAAGACACAATCAGCTACAGAGTGATATTTCAGTAAGATACAGGAACTTGTTTTTAGACACTGAATCTTGAAACTGGAGAATTTTTACTTGTTCTACTGGCAGATTTTTTTCACTTAATACAAGATCATTTTGGATGGAATCCGATGGCACAACTGAAAATTCTCCAGTTTCAAGATTCATCGTCTCTCTTCTTTATTGAACAAACTGAACAGTCACTTTTGCCTCAACAGCTTTAATAAACATTTCTTACAGCTGTTTATGCTATGATGGGGAGCTCCATGTAAATCAGTATTTCAGCATCAGTATTTCTCATGTCTTGAAAAGCTGTTTTCAAGCTCAGGATTCTGACTTGGCCATTCCAACACATGCTTTTTCTTCTGTTTCAATCACTCTGCTGTGTTTGAATTATGTGCTTTGGGCAATTGCCTTATTGCACCCAAACATCTCCTAAGCTCCAGGTCGTGGACTGCAGTCATAATATTTTCCCAATGCTCCTATTTTATTATTAAATTTGTTCTTCCCTCAATTAATTAATACAAGTCCAGGGATAGCAAAGCAGACCCAAACCACGATAAGCATTGTCAGGATGCGGAAACCATGAAAAGTTGGTATGAGGGTTGCTTTTGGGGCATACCACCTTTTTTATATCATACCATCACACCATTTCTATTCAGTGTTTTTCATAAAGTGTGGGCATAAGCAAAGATTTCATTAAGTTGAAGACATTTTGGAAGGTCTTTTACATTACCTTTGCATTTTTCTTCCCACCACTTTCAAGACACTGAAAATTGTGCTGTTGGGATGATTGCTGCATGGCACCTACTCCTGAGGAGACAAGAAATCTTATTGTGTTTTATATCTTTTATTTAGGATTGATGACACTTAGATTTCATGACAAGCTTTTCCACCTTTGTTCATCTATATGATGCTACTATTAAGATCTTGTGGAAGTTATAATTGAGGCATACGTCACAAAAATCACTCTTTTTAAGAAGAGCAGACTTTGCAAGTGACTACATTTAAATGCTTTTATCAGCCTTATTTGCTAAACTACCATATCCGACTATCTTTAAATGACAAATTATTAGGTGTCAGTGCAACAATATTGCTATTTTCATAGGCTCCATAGACATATTTAGCTGCAGCATGGTGGGAAAAGAACATTCACAGGTCTGAGCACCTGACCCTGAATAGCTCAGAGTAGTTACAGTTGTTGCTATGCAGGTTTATCAAACACAGCCAGGTAGCCAATGACACACACAGAAGCACACTCCCACTTCAAAGGAGCTTAATGATATCCTTGATAGATACACAATATCATATAAAAAGTGAGCTGGGTGGGGGGGACACAATTAAATGGAAAAATGCTTCCATCCTGAACTAATAATGCAAGCAGGGGAAAAAATTAAGGGATCAAATATAAATACGGGAAAATGCATGATTACATTTTCATGTCATTCAACAAAAGAAAAGAAAAGAAAACTCTTGTTTTAGATTCTTTAAGTTTTCTTAAATCCAGGTCGAGGTTCAGCATAATTCGCATTCACATGTATGTTATGGCTGGCACAGTCAAACCAAACATTGGAACCTCTTGCAGACCTTCAGTTGTCTTTTATAACAGAAAATTTACTAAATATTGCGTTTTTATGTATTTAACAACTAACATTATGATTCATATTTAAGTTTGTTTGCAGCTGAGATTTACTGTATCTTCAGTTACAGTTAATCTGGATGGATAATTGTTGAGGAAGAGGGCTTTGGCAGTCCATTACTTTAAGTCTACAACAGCATATTGAGAAATACTCACTTTTTCTGCAGTGCCAATACTAACAGAAGTTAAGTGAGAAAGAACAATATCTCTGAGGGATCTAAATGAGCCATCCATCTATCTCCTTCCACTTTTCCAATCCGGGGGTCACGGCAGGCTGGGGCCTGTCCCAGTGGCTAAAGGGCAGGCGGGGTGCACCCTGGGCAGGTTACCAGCCTTTTGCAGGACTAACACAGAGTAGTAGTCAACCACTTGCATTCAATTTCACGCCTATGGGCCATTTACAATCATCAATTTACCTAACCCCACTAAGTGCATGACTTTACACTGTGGGAGGAAGCCAGTGTACCCACAGACATGAACAAACACCACATAGAAAGAACCAGGACCTTCCAGCCACTGTGCTGTCGTGAACCACTGGTATAAAATAGGAAATGGTTGTAAAATAGCAGATTCAGTCCCACTGTCCACCCCTTGCAAACTGTGACTGGAGGCTTTAATTAACCCCAACATGCCTGGTAGTCATTACTGCAGGCTCACAGGCAACTAAACTGATGAACTGCTTCGGTTTATCTCTTACCATCTCTTTTAATTCTCTGTGTCTGTCACATCTCAAATTATTCATTTTTTAAAAACTTATTTTATTCTCACATTATTTTACCGTCTGGTAGTGTCTTGTCTCTGCAGCCTGCAGGAAAACAATCTGATCAGTTATTTCTGTGATCTCATATGTCCATAATTCTCAAACTTTTTATGATGGATAATAAATAAAATGTTAATATCAGAGATGCTACTACCTACAATCAAAACGCCGGAGTTAAATTATTGAACTTGCAGCATAAAAGAATGGATGACATACCAACAATCAGTGGAGAGAAAGCTTTCGGGAAAGCAAGAAGCCACAGGCAATTTCTACAAAAGCACGAGTAGCATCAATCAGCAACAATGTAAAAAATTCAAACGGAGGCAGCGGGGGTATAAACAAGAATCCTACCTGTGACAGCTAAGAAAGTCACGTGAGCATACATCAGGAGAGCAAGACAGATGTTAAGATACCATCTGCTAATAAGGTGACCACACACTGCAGTTGGCCACTGATGAAGCGATTAAGCAATGATGCACTGAACAAAATATTTATCCTGCTAAACAAGGAAAGTTGTTTAGTTGTTTAATTAGCTGGAAACTGTGATTGATCGGTCTGTTGCAATGCCCTGAACACCTGTTTTACCCAGAATACATCTGCCCACTAGTTGGGTCTGCAGTGCTGCTTAGCAACAACAAATTAGCTTCACTATTTTTGGAGTGCAAAAACAGATTTAAAGTTTGTCATCAATTTAATGATGTTGTTCAGTGTAGCACCGTAGTGACGCATAATGAGAGTATACCTCTGATGGTCCCAAGGCTTTGCTCAGTTTTATTTAAGATTCTTGGTAGTAAAGTTTTGATCTCTCTCTCTTATTTTTAAAATTTCTGTTTTGATAATTATTCATGAACATTATGCTTTTTTTAAAATTGTATTATTCTTGTAATATGGAGTTTTTGGTTCTTAAAGCTAATTTTGGCTGCTCCCTTATTCATAAAGGGTCACCACAGCGGGTAGAATATTTTTATGCTGATTCTGAATCTCTCTGAACTATTAGAAACAGCAAGATGGACACGGATAACTTTCTTAGTAGTACCTCTACTCTCTGAAACAAAACACAAACACTTCCTGTGTACAGCCCTCATAATACTCAGACGCCAGGAAATCCTTTACTCGGATAAATGCAGGAAAACTAACTAGATTCAACACATACTTATTACTGCTTTGAAAGTGCATGTGTAATTATTCAGATATGTAAACATGTAACCACCAAATGGGAACATAACTAGCTCTATAACCCTCATAAACACGTCTTTGTGTATCATATGACATATAAATTTACTTCTACACTTTACACTTGTAGCAGTCTGATGTGGCCCTCACCTACTTGTCTTGGCCCCTTGTGTTCCTTTGTCTGACATCTTGCTAAGTCTTTATGCAAATAGAGGTGAACAAGGAAATGTGATGTCACAACTACTGTGATGTGCTGTGCTATGGTGTCATTTTCGGCATGTTTTGTAAGCCGGCTTGCAGGATAAAGACACAGTATGATGATACAGCAGGACAGGAGCTAAGAGAGTCCCAGATTCTACAGAGGTAGATGCTGACAGTCTCGCTACTTCAGGTTTAAGTTTGGTTTTTGAGGGCAGTTATTATTTCCTGTTACTGTGCGTCTTCACACATCAAACTGATTTGAAGCGAAATGGAGCGAACAGTAACGCACAAAAAAAGGAAATCTTCTTGGTGTGTTCATCAGTGTTGCTTTTTGCACTTATGCATCATTTTTAGTTCTATACTCCAGGCTGAAAGTGGGTTGCAATGATCTGGAATGGTGTTTTTAGCGCAGATGTTCATAAGTGGTTGTTGCAGAACTTCAGCTACTAGCTAGCACTACAGGAGAGGAGCGTGCATAAGGAGAGAAATGGTTTTTAAGTGGCAGGTAATTTCAAATGGAACATTTCTTTGCTCAACAAATATCAGCAAACACAACTGATTTTGAGCAGTTTATTACACTGGCTGCTAGCTAAAAGTATAGTTGCTGTATTTCCAAATGACAGAAAGGAATGTGGCATCACTTCAACCAGTGTTCGAAAAAGACTTGAGAAAGAAAGGACAGGAGAAAAAGAAAAGATAATTTTTATTGGTAAGGAGTGACACACAATGAAGTGGAAATTTAAAGCTTAATGCCCTCACTCATTTTAAAGATTGTATATTGTAATGTATTGCTAAAGATATTTTATATTCATATTGTGTAATATCCTGCAAAACAATTTCATGTTAACTTTGTCTTATTCAAAGGTTGCATGGAAATCCTTGTCCCTTTATGCAGGTTGAAGAGATTAGTGTGCAATGTTGTGGTCAATTTACAGCATGTACAATGCCTGACTTGAGCAGCTGTCGTGTTCATCGTCAATGTTAGGTTACATCAAAGGTAGCAGACATCAAATTGAATTGAAGCTAATGATGCTGATTAGATTCTCTCACTAAATTCAACCTAACTTTATACTGCCAAGGGGTTGGAAATCAGCCATGATAGCTAATGTAACATCTGCTTATATCTCATTGAATTTGGCTCAATTTACAAAGAGCAGCAGCACAGGTCAGGTCATCACAGTTTTTACACAAAATCCGCCGGAGCTAACAAAAAAATCATTGTGAGTTATTTCTAAGTGATTCTTTAACACACACGCATCATCTTTATAATGGTACTAATGTGATATAAGGTTCCGTTGGCTTTGCACAGAAATAGCTAGTAGAAATGACCTGCTTTTTACATTTACACTTTGAGTACATTTCTGAGCTTGTAATTTTTCACTTTTACTTGAGAAATTAACTTGAATCAATACTTTTGCTAGAGGATTTTTAGCACAACTATCTGTACAACGTTTTTATTTATTTCTTGTCCTGTCCAGCAGTGTAGCAACCAGAATTGTTGTGTGAAGGCCAAAACAAATCTGCCAAACAGATCTTCTCTTGCAAAAGTTTTGCAAGATCCTGCAAATGTCTTTACTTTAATTCCAAGCACTTCCAAGTCAGTACTAAGACCTTGGAAACAACCAGGGCTGGACTGTAATTTGGCATGCCGGGTATTATCTCGGTGGGCTTACGCTAAGGTGACCATATTGTGACTTCCAAAAAAAAAGGACACTTGGCACAGTCATGAAGAACTTTAATAATACTTTTTGCTTAAAGAAAATGTTAACATATTTAAACAATGCCTTCTCTCTGCAGTTAATGAATGGTGAAATATACAATGTCATATAGGCTTTCACAAGTCAACAAGTGCAAACAAAATAGCTTAAAAACCTCTGAAATAAATAATGGTACAGAAATGGTGCTGCTGCCGGCCAGTTGCCGAAGTAGATAGTGTGGGGGCAGGGAGTTGAAGCAAGAGCAAAGTTTAGCTCTGTTTTTCTTTACGACCCACCACCGTTTCCAGTTGGATTAGGCTGAGTTTGGGCACTTAGTGGATGTTGGAGTGAGGCAGCAGGGCTAGCTGCCTAGCTGGGAGCTAACGAGTCTACGGGAGGGCTTTAGCAACCTCACGTAATGTTGCCCGCTGCTGGGCGGATGCATTCCACATACCCGACATCAAGAACAAAGTGAGTCAGCGGTAAATAGGTTACCCTGCATTCTGCATTCACCGGTTGAGGATAGTCCCCCCTCACCATGGAGATGCTCCATGAGGCGATTCAAAAACTAGCTGCTCGTCAGGAAGAGTTATTCCTGGCACTACAAGGCAAGGAAAGGGGAAACAGCCATCAGAGTACACAGCGCAGGCCAATACCCCTAAAGGACAGTGAAGGGCGATACATTTACTACAACTGTGGTGAACCTGGCGACACTAGCTGACGCTGTACCAAAAAGTAGATGAAGGGGCTTTGGCTTCTCTCCACAAGGACACAACCGAAGCGTTAATTCTGTGTAATCTGAACCCCAAGGATGGGGTTAAGAAACACCCGACCACACCGATCACTGAACGCCAAGCAGCTGAGTGTCTTGTGACAGAGGTGGAGGAGAGCCTCAAAAGGAGTGCCCTTGGAAAGTGTTGCACTGTCCACCTTAAAATCGGAAGGGTGGACACAATTTGCCTCTGGGACACAGGGTCAAATGTGACTGCTATTACAGAGTCCCATTTTCGTAAGTGCTTTGGGCCACGAGAGCTGAGGGCAGCAGACTGGATCGAACTCACAGCAACAAATGGGCTTGATATTCTCGCCTTAGGCTGTCTGGAGGCTGAAATCGAATGTTCCGGGAGAGTGGTAGGCAGGAAGTGCATTTTTGTACTCACCGACGTTCACCCTCAGCTAGGCAAAGCTAATGGGCTCCCAGGCACTGTGAGGATGAATATTATAGAAGATCTTGAAGCACTTTTTAGCATGGGTGGAGATTGTATCCTTACAGTTTTGGTGAGGCAGAAGCCACTATCCGTTGATTGATAGCCAGAGTGGGAGAAGAGACCCAGTGGGTAAGTCCCCATGGCAAAATCGGGTTTGTCAGAGTAGCTGGTAGAGAGAACCCATTATCATCCCCCCAATAAGTGAGAAAGTGGTAGATGGCCAATGTAGGGTCCCGCCCAGAAAAATATGGCTGGCAAGGGAACTGTTAGTCACCAACATGCTTGCAAAGACTATTGGTGGAAAAATTCCCCTCAGAGTGTTGAATAGGAAAACTCTTAGTGGGCAGAGATGGAATGAGGTGGCAGAAAAATTATCCCATTGTCAGGCTGGTGTACCAGGTGGTTGAGAAGGGCACCAAGGGATAAGCCAAGATGAACTGTGCATGTCAACACCTTGTACGATGCGACTTTACCAACAGCTTCATGAGGTATATGAGAGCCAACATGTGCATGGGGACATTTCAGTGCCAAGAGTACTCTCAGTGTGATGAGGAGGAGTTATTACTGGCCCACAATGAGTAAAGATGTTCGGGGCTGGGTCAGGGATCACCACAAGAAACTAAAGACAGCAATAGAGGTAGCAAACTCAGCTGTACAGGAGGCCTTCAAGAAGAGGAAGAGAATATATGATCCTAAGTCCCACAGTGCTCTGCTTATGTCAGGTGACCGCGTGCTATTACACAACCACAAGCCCAGGGGTAGGAATAAGATACAGGATAAATGGGAACCAAACCCTTACATAGTGGTGAAGCAGAACCACCCAGATATTCCTGTTTTTACAATCAAACCCAAGAGGTGTGGCCCAGCAAAGGTGTGCATAGGGATCGGCTCAAATTGTGTGCTTGTCAACCGCCAATAAGGCATGTCAACAGGTCACCACGAGAGATGGAGTCTGAAACAGACTGCATAGAGGTTGTTTGTGCACCGCCACCCACATGTGCGTCAAACCCTAACACCCACATTGTCCCAGGAGTCGAAAATATAGATTTACGTGTATCCCAGGGGTCAGAGCCAGATTTAGTTGGAGAAGCACAGACAGCTTTTGCTTCAAATAAACAGGAAGAGAGGGATGAGGCCTCAGAAACAAGTGGTGAGGTACAAGAAGAGGGGACGAAGTTTTGCAGTCTAGGCGTCCACTAAGACGAAATAGAGGAATAACTCCTGTAAGGTATAGAGATTATGTTATGAGATAAGGTGCATTGGAATCCCTACTGTGTTTATTTCTTGTTGTATATGCAATTCATGTGAATGTCAAAGAATGTTTTTGGACAAATGAGTTAATATATGTTAGTATGCGTTTTGTTACAGTGATGCACTGCTGGAGACGTCGCTGGGGGGAAATGTAAGGGCACATGAATGTAGATTACCTGAGTCTGCCATATAGTGCCTCAAGTGGCCTGTCTGAGTAAGGCAAGTACAAAAAGGAAAAGAGTCAGAGAACCCGTGTGCACACCTGTGTGTGGTGTATGTGTGGAGCCAAGGAGAGGTGAAGTAGCTGTCTCCGTGTGTTGTCATGGCCAGCCACAGTAAGAAAGCCTCACGGTTCGACTGAGCCAAAAAGCAAAGAGGGTGCAAAAAATATAACAATGATTCTATACTTTATTCTAATCTTCTGCTAAGCTTCTTTTACTCTGTTGGAATTGCAGCTACAAAAACTGAACACACACTAAGATGTGCAGATGAAGAGTCGCATGATGCGTAATGCCCCTTCTTTATGTGAGCATTTTTTTTGGTTATTTCCTGCTTTACTTTTAAGGTTAGTTTTTTCTTATGTCTTGGATTACTTTGTGTTCTTTTTCTTTCTCATATTCCCCGATTCATTGATTTATATTTTTGGATTTTGATATTGTGAATCTTGGACTTCATCCAATCAGATATTAAAAACTTGTTTGCTTGCATGTATTTTTTAAAAAGATTTTTGCATCCTCAGCATTTGGGTCCTCTGTATATTTGAAAAGACACTAATTCATTTTGGGTAAGACTTTAATCTTTGCAATGGGGATATATTGTATGGATAAATATCTTCAGCTTCTGCTTTTTTTTGCATTAGGATGAAGAAATAACAGTTTTATTGCTATGAATAGGCTTTAAACACCTCCATAAACATACAGGCCCAATCAAAAGTGTAAGATCACTTGGAAAAAAAAATTAGATTTTGCATAGTTGGATTTTAGCAAGGTTCTAAATAGAGCTTCAACATGCAACAAGAAGAAATGGGAGTGAGGCAAAACGTTTTGTTGAGCATGCAATTTGTTGAAAGCAATACTCAAACTGTAACAGGCTGTTTTACAGCTAATTAAAAGTTTAGGAACACACCTCCAAAAAAACGATAACCCCGCCCCCAAAGAAGAAATCAAAGTTCCAAACATGAACTCAGTAATGAGTAGCTCCGCTGTTATTGTTGATCATTTCAAAAATTAGTTGCATGCAGCATGCTTGATGCAAGTGGTGAAGACGGCCGCACAAAGGACATCTACTGTCTGGAACCGTTGTCCATATTTGGCAACTTCCCCTGCCATCGTTCTCATTTGGATTTAGATCAGGGGAACTCGCAGGATGGTCCAAAAGAGTGATGTTATTCTCCTGGAGGATGTCCCTTGTCCTGCGGGCATTGTGTACTGTAACATTGTCCTGTTGAAAAATCCAGTGGTTTCCGCACAGACGAGGGCCCTCAGTCATGGAGGATGCTCTCTGCAATATCTGGACATAGCCAGCGGCTGTTTGACGCTCCTGCACCTCCTGAAGCTCCATTGTTCCAGTGAAGGAAAAAGCACCCCAGACCATTATGGCGCCCCCTCCACTGTGGTGCTTGGAAAACATCTCAGGTAGGATCTGCTTGTCATGCCAATAACGTTGGAAACCATCAGGACCATCATGGTTGCATTTTTTTCTCATCAGAGAATAAAACTTCCACCTTCCAGTGTCCCATGTTTGGTGATCTCTTGCAAAGTCCAGACGGTCAGTTCTGTGGCGTTCAAGGAGACAATGCTTTTGAAGATGTTTTTGTTTTTGAAGCACTTCAGTCTCAGATGCCGTCTGATGGTTATGGGGTTGCAGTCGGCACCAGTAACGGCCTTAATTTGGTTTGAGGATTGTGCAGTGTCTTGAAGGACAGCCAATTGAATCAACCGGCTCAGTGCTGGTTGAATTTTTGGGGGGTCTTCCATTAGACATTTTTGTTCCAGAACCATCAGAATCATTTGCGACTGTCTCATGACAACAAAAATGACGAGTCCACATTTTTGCACAGATTTGGCCTTTTAAAGGCACATGGTCCTAAACTTTTGATCAGCTGTAAAACAGCCTGTTTCAGTTTAAGTGTATTTTTCAATAAATGGCATGCTCAAACCATGCAAAATATGATTTTTGACATTTTTCGATTGGGACTGTTTAAAATAGCTTTCCTTCCTTCAGAAATTTGTTCAAATGGCAAATAAAGTATTTATGACATTAGAAAGATAATAGTTATGGAAAATAATACATGAAAGCTGCCAGCTCCTCCACTTTCATTCCTATACATAGTGGGCACAGCTTCCTCTGCTGACATTGAAAACAGCCAAAGGATATAAAAAGTGAGGTGGAGAATCTTTTTATGTAGACATAGATTTAGGCACTGAACAAGAAAAACAACACGCCTAACCTTGGACTTTTTGCAAAGAATTATAATAGAATACAAAAATGTGTACGTGTGAGTGATTCTTCTATGTGTGTCACTATATAAATTGAACCTGAAACTATGTGTCAGCATTGTGTCAGCTAGCCATTTGTACCCGCTTTATCCCTTCCAACATGGCAATCTGGAATAAGTGATATTTGGAAGCAACACTGAAGTGAACGTGTGGGCTGTGCCATCATTTAACAGGCGGACAAGTGGCTGTAATTCCTACCTGCCGTGATCTATCTAAACTGGCACTCAGACATGCACCTGCAGAGTGCCTCTGCACCCACAGCTCTCACATCACTAGACACCAGATGGACATTAGGAATGGGAAGAAAGTACAAGGGTGACCCAGAGCTCCAACCATCCGTAACAGATTTTCGGCTGAGCATAGTCTTGGGTTACCCACTAGAGCCATATGTGCAATATGATTGCAAGGCTTGCATATCTTATCAGATAAACATATAAAGTTCAGTTAAGCCATTATCCACAAGCTGCAGAAGGACTTTAAAACATCACCAGTGGTGATATTGAGACTCTCTGAAACTCATTGCTCAAGGCAAGACTTATGAAGCTGATTGTCTGGGAAATATTTGACTCGTCATGCTAGATTTCACGCTTATACCATGAAGTTCACTAAAACTAGATGATAAGAACCATATACCTTCATTACTATTTGATTGTGCACAAGAAAAATTGGTGGTAAACTGAAAGCACAGCAGGTCATTCATCATTCCAGCTATGTCTGAGCGCTGTCAGTTCACAGCAAATTGAATTGTTAAAGTAAAGTGACTGAGACAGACAGGCAGAAATTCTGCTTGGTAAAACATTTCATGACCCTCTTGCATATTCCAACAAAGTTTTGAGTGGAGCATGATTGCGGGAAGATGAGAGATTGTGAACCATATCTTTGAGGTCTTGAAAATGAACAAGAAATTGAATTTATCTCTCTTCCATATGTAAAACACAGTTTTCTCATTCACAGGAAGCTGCCTTTCATTCTACACGATGTGGTTTTGAAATGTGTTTAATCCCAAATTAATATTTATTAATTTAATTAATATATTAATATAATATAAATTAATAGAATGTCACTGCCACAGTCAAAATGCATCATTGTCCACCAGCATGTTAATGTGAATGTTGTGTACTTCTTACATTCTCTATATTGTTGTTTAACCTATTAACCATCTGCTTTATTTTTTTATGTTCCACAGAACAGTCACTGTCTTGCTTTAGCTTCCAATGCATTCATATTCATGTAGTCACTTATAAAGCCACTAACAATGAATGTAGGCAGTGCAGATATATATACCCAACAATAAAACAGGCACCTTAAAGGTGCTTGGACTGGAGCCAGTGAGTTTGAAGCAAAAGACCTTTACACCCTAACTGCTATTCAGTTGAACAACACATTTTGGCTGTGTCTATGTGGGTGGTAAAAATCTCATTTTGATACTTACTAAATGAAGAAATAGCTTTTTCTGCAAATACACAGAGAACAACATTAAAGCATATGTGGGATGAAGTGTAGGCCGACTTTAGCATTTAAATCCCAACAATGCCAGGCAAGTTGTACTAAATATTGAGAATGACATTAATTTAATCATCATGCTACCAAAATGGAAAATTACCTTATGCAGTTTTTATACATGATGCATTTCTGTAAATTTAATTTAAACAAAAAATAAAAAATAAAATAAAAAGCATGTGTTGCATTAACATAAATTAACATAAGCCTTCACACTGGGCATACACTGTATATACTGCTGTATGTTGAAAGACAGTGTTGTCATGATGTTTCAGTTTCCTAGCAACAGAAAATATTGAACTCTCTTCTCCTGTCTTTGCTTTTTTTTTTTTTTTTCTTTAATGGGCACTGATGATAGCAGGACCTGCAGCAAACTAGCCTCTGATTGAAATCAGAGACTACATGACACTTCAGATGAGGGAGGGAGAACAGCATGTGTGTTTTGTGTTCTGTAGTAAAATGTGAAATATGTTCATTCCCCTCTAAGCCAGTAAAATGACTTTGCCTACTGTACAAGCTGGAAAAAAATAGAAATCATCTTTTTGTTCTTGTTTTCTACTTCCTACAGTTTTGATTTATTATTATTAAGTGTTTAGGTTCTTTTTCTGAAGTTTCTCTTTTATTTTGTTAATAATGTTGTTTCTGTGTCTATGCTTACTTTGCTTCCTATAATAGTCTGCCACATGCTCATTAGATTCACCTTGGCTCAGTAGGTTTGCTTTCTATTTATAGTTCTGTCTTTCCCCTCATTGTCACTCTGTGCATCTGTTCATACTCCTTCTAAAAACGTGTTCCAGTTTTCTTGATAAGTGCTCTGTTTGTCCATGTTATATATATATGGGTGTGTGTGTGTCTGTGTGTGTGTGTGTACATTTGGGCCCTCATCTTGATAAATCGTAACACAGAGATTAAAAAAGAACAACAACAAAAAATCCCCTGTGAGAGTAATGGGTGTTTTATAATGCTGACAGTGTTGTTGTCCGGTCAAGCATTTTCTTTCATTTATGATCTCACTCTTGCTCATTCAAGCCATACATGATCTAATATTTTCAGGTAGCATTTTGCTTTCAGTGCAATAAAGTAAAGCAATAGATGGACATTTTGAGAAATGCTTTCATTCAAAAAAGGAAGTTACATTTTTAAGCTGCCCTGTGCATCAGATATTGCACACCTTAGGTGTTGTGTATTTTGTGTAAAGCTGCCCTGAATGTAATTTTACCTTTCAAGGCTATTTCTCTTCAATCCTGTGCATTGATTATGTGTGAATCTTATATAAGCAGACAGAGCAGGTGGTGGGGTAAAGAATTCTGCATATAACCCCCAATGAAACTGTTAATTTTCTAGTTTAGTTTTCTTATTAATCCTTGTGTGTCTTGGCTTACAGAAATTGTAACAGATTGCTGTTATAAGCTCAAATTCAATACAGTGTGATGCAGGATGTACTGTAGGTTATTTTAATAAATTTAGTGACGTAAAGCAGTTTGCTTTTGCTTGCTTGAACAATTTCCCATTTTTACACATCTTTGTCCACAAAAACATGATGCAAGGTAAATAACCTAACAAATCAAAATAAATAACATTGTTCCATAAGGAACGTTTAGGATATTTTAAAGAAACAATAAGTAAAACAATAGGAGGAGAAGATAAAGTTAGAATGAGTAATATTTTAAATGAGGAAAGAAGGATTTCCAACACCTACTTGTCAGTCTTACAAATGATGGCACGCAGCAAAAGTGACATCAGATCTGCTGGTTGGGCTGAAGACACGAGTATACGATCATGTTGCTCTTTTACTGCCATTTCAATGGACAGATGATGATAGATCAGTACAAGAGCTCAGAGAATCCAAAGTGAGAGAGATGCTGCAATAGCTTGAAAAGATGAAATCTTTCTCGAGAAAAAAGCTCACTTTGGTTCCTGACTTCTAGTGCTTCTACACCAGCAGTGAAGAGTGAAGAGCAGCAGTGGTAGATGCCTCTACATACAACGGAGAATCGTTGTACAACTCAAATCACATATTTTTTGTACTTGCTGTATAAGAACAGCAGCAAATATTTTAGAACTCTGTCAGAAATGTGTGAGTAGAAATTTCCAAATTCATGTTTTTAGCCAAATTTGAGCTGGCGCTCTCATAAATAATTCAAGCATTACCCTCAACCTCTAAAACAAACTTTTTTCTGTTTAGAAATGCAATAACTGGATTTTGCCATCACAATCTAAAAGTCATAATTTACTTTGATATTTTTTGTAATTGCAAATTACACAATTCATGAATACTAAAATTGCATATATTTTAGCATTAAAAATATTATTTTGATTTAAAAACAAAAAAAACAAAACGTATGTATACTGCTGGATTAACCATAACAAAACATTAGCACCATTTAGGGCAGCTGTGGCATAAACCTTTAATAAGTTAGTGGTCTAATCATTTTTTTCATCACTGTATATAGACATAACTAATTTATTGCTAAGTATGGTCAGCTCCTTTCTAGAGCGCATGTTGGAGATTCCAATATTGCTTTTTGCCTTTTCTCTTGTCTCTTACATTTTTTATTGAAGAAGTGAAATGTAAAAAAAAAAAGTGCTATAAAGCTGTAAATAAATAATGTATAACTAAGATATTTACAGATGTGAATGACTGTGAGTGTTATGTGAGTCCGCCAAGTGACCACCATGTTTTCTCAAGGGAGTCCAACAAACTGCTCCATTTTCCTAAATTTCCATGGCAACCACACATTCCATCACAGAGTGATTTTGGATAGGAGACTCAGATTCACCTCGTTTGCCATCTGTCTCTCCAATATGGAGGTTTGTTTTGTTTTTTGGGGGGTCTTTTTTTTCTGCAAAAGGAAAGAAAATGCCTTTGAGGTGGAAGTAGAAAAGTAAAGTGTTGGCATTGCACCAAACAGATTTCCTTCACTTGTTTATGTAAATTATTCATGGTCTTGATGCGTTATACATCTGGTATGGGACACACACAAATCAAGCAGCGTGGTTTCATGTTTTGAATTCATGTAAGCAGGTAGTAATTTGGCACAGCCATAGTCATAGTGAGTACTGTCTAGCACCCATTCACCAGCTATTCTGGGCACTCAGCCTAACCGAGGCCTCCATCTGAATGCAAAGATGAAGCTGTGATTGCTCCCATGTGTGGTTTGGCAAAATTTTAGATGGGTCTCTTATGCAACATTGAAGGTCATTTGAACACATTGGATGCATTTTATAGTTCATACAGCACACGCCAGGTATTTTTTGTTATTATCATTATATCAGCATGTCGGGGTGTAGTGTAGTGAGGAAAAGAATGCCAGAAAATAGCAGACAGTAATAACAAAAAGCTTTTAATTTACTGATGAGAAAAACATGAACAAAGTGGAAAAAAAAATCTAAACCAACACGAGGAGCAGAGGTTCAAACAAACAAGCAAATAAATGCTACAACGCAGAGCATAATGGGGAAGCATAACCAAAAAGACTGAGAGAACCGATTGGGGAATGACAAACAGGAGGTAATGAGATGCAGATGAAAGAAAATTACAGGTTAAAAAACAACAAAAAAACAAAACAAGGATGGAAGGGAAGGAAGGAAATTAAAGAAGAAAGTAAAGTAAGACCAAAACAAATGCCAGAGTAAAACAAGAAGCAAATTAGCAATTGCTATACATGAATGAACCAGTTCAGGCGAAAATACAGCAGACATCAGATGGAAATCTAGATTCAGTTTTTTCACAAAAAACTGCATTAATATAGTTTCTTTGGTAGAAACCTGGGCCGGTAAAACTTGTCCTTCACGTACTTCTTGTCCCTGCTGGAGACAAATGACATAGAGATATGTGGTTGTTGTTTCAGGCAATCTAACGGTGGTAAACAATCTGGTCCCCTCATCCATGTGCCTTAAAGCAATAACCTCACACAGATTCATGTGTCTGAATGAACCCTACACAGTTCAGCTGCATGGTAGTGGGACTAAGTCAGTTATTCATTCTCAGTGCCTGCACTTCTTGGCTCAGAGGTACTGACTCGTAGTCCCAATACAGTGACTGTGAGATTTCAGCTCCGTCCCACTGTGCAGAGAAGAGTGAGACGGCTGTCTCACAGATATTTTGACTCTTTCATGCACACTCTATAGAACCTTACAATCCTGACGCGTTGCTTGAGAAGCTAGTTCACAATTTGTCCCTTCATGACTGTAGTGATGACCATGATCCTGATTAAAAAAAAAATGCTCTTTGCTAATACTGCAAATTGCAATTAACTTCTGAAAAAGATTTAAAAACATCAATTTACTTACTTATATTTAACCCACCCACTTACACTGCTTGTGCTGTTGGTGACAAGTCTAATATGTAGCTATACGGCACAGCTGTGTCTGCAAAGGGGACATTTGGGATGCAAGATTGAGTTTCCTTCAGATAATTGCACAAGGGTTTTGGAAGTTGTTTTACTCCCGTTTAATGATTAAAAACTGACATATTGTATGCACGCTGATGAAGTAGCACCGCTGTATATGCTAGTAAGTGGCATAAATGCTGCCTCTTACTTTTCTAACAAACAAAATGCAGTTTAAAGACTCCAAGCTTTGCAGCATGAATTATCACCTGTGTTCAGGAAAAAAGTGAGGACAGCTCCTGGTCCCCAATTCATCAGACTGTCCAAATACAATTGCACAGCCGGCCTCAGATCAAGCACGCTATTTATTAACTTGAATCTCTTGGTGTCAGGCACAACACCTCATTCATCCTACCACTGCGCTGATAACATGGGCCTTTTACTCCAAGACAGCCAAATAGAGCCTCTTGTGGATGTCTGGCTCATAGAACTATGATGTTTTTTTATTCAGGCTGGTTACATGTTTAAGAACTTGTACCTACTTTTTTTCTGTTTTGAATGCTGTCTCCGTCAGACTGGCTAAGATTGTTAAAGCAAGGTGCAGCAGAAGATAAATATTTAAATCATAAGCAGTGTTTCATATATGCTTAGTATTGTTAGTAGAGTTGCTATTAAATATGTTCTTTGTTAAGTAACATTTTTTTTTCCTTGTGTAAAAACAACTATTATTTTCATAAAAGAAACAAGTTATGCACCAGGTCAGCCCTTTTATTTACCTCTAAAAATATCGCATCCCACACTAATGCAGTTGCATAGATTTCTCTTCCTGTCCTCCTCTTGCATCTCTTGTTCATTTAATTGAGTTCTTTGTACTGATGATTTCCTATCTTTTGGAAGTGTGCAATTACCTTGCTAAATGAATAGGATTTTACATTAAGCTGAAGAAATGATGCTGTTAGGAGCCTCTGTGGGAGTGCTTGTAAAAATGTAAAAGCAAAAGACAATTGACTGGTACTGTATGTATAGGTTGTGTTGAAGATGTATTTGCAAAGCATATGTTTGTACTGAAACATCCATTAATGAAAATTATCTAACTCAGTCGGCTTCCAAAGCAAATTTTTTTTGGGGGGAGAACCTATTCATACATCGCTGTATGATCACTGTGGCTTTGGGTAAATGAGGAAAGGTGTTGTGGGACCCACTCCATTTCCAGCATTTTCCTATCATTTACATTATTTTTCCATTTTATTTAATGTCATTCTCTGATCCACAGGGTAAAATGTTTTTAAGATTTAGCACAAAGTGTCTGGGCTTCTATAGCCTGATTCTTTTTTCTTTTTTTTTTAGCTGCTACCCTGGTAAAAACTTTATATCAGAAACTATGCCGAATCCTTTTTCGCAGCCAGCTTCACTTCACATCAACAAACTATCAAGAAGATGACATGAAGACTTGAACATTTATTAATTTAAATCCTAGTCAGCCTCAGTGTTTGCTCCTTAGAGTACACAATGTCTGTTGCACCCTCTAGACAGCACAGTCAGTTACACTAAGACCCCAATCTACTGCTAGAGCGCACACAAAGATACTTCAAACTTTTGTTCAAAGCCGTAAACAAGGCTTACAGCAACTGTCTCCTCTTTCTTTTCTTTCCCTGTCTTGCTTTCTCTCAGTTACCAAGGATCCAAACGTGAAGGATATAAATGGAAATGTCAGCGGTGGAGCAGCTACCCAATCCTCAGTGCAGGATAATAGCCGATCTGCTGAGGAATTCCGAAGGGGTTTTGTCTCTAAACCCCACATCCTCAATTACCAAACCACCCAACAGCCCCGCTGATGGTCTCCACAGTGCAAGGACGAGCTAAGAAAAACAGTTTAGCACCATGTACGTACTCTGCTTTCCTCAGGAATTCAAACACAGTTGACTTTAATGTCTTGGACACATCTGTTCAAAGAGAATGTACATGCCTGCATACATTTGTGTAAAAGGTTTGTCTTAAGCTCTACCAAACTCTGCAAATAGCCACAAATGGCAACGGCAGCATAGGGAAACATGGTGATGTATCTTTTAAGTAGGTATAAATAAGTTAGCACACAGCACTTCTATTCACAAAATCACAAATTCAATAAGGAGACTGTGCTGAGTCCATTCTGTAAAACTGATCCTTTTCTCTAAATGGTAATATAAAAGACAAAATGCAGAATTTATCCAGTAGAGCGAACAAATTCTTTCTGGGATTTTTGAGTCAAATCGAATATTTAAGCTTTTAAGTGTTTTTTTTTTTCTTCGTTATGTTATACCACTACACATAAGAGATTGTGTTTTTGTTCTGTAAGGAGACTGTGTCTGTCACTCGTCTTCAGAGAGCACTGTACCCACTGCTGCTCCAGAGATATATCTGTTACAACAGCAAGGTTTTCATGTCACAGCTGCCTACATGTAACACTGATGAAACATTTTGGCAAATATGCTTCAGTGTGATTAGATTAAAGAAGCCACCTGCCAATGTCTGTCCCCCTGATGAAAGTCTGGAGCACTGTATTATAGAGGAATATTCAGGAAAGTTAGAAGGTGGTGTTCTAACACTGGCATGTCATTCCCAGTGTTAATGAAGGCTGCAGGCAAAAGAAAAACCCATAAGACATGGATGTTGTTTCATGTTGTATCACCATTGATGTGAACATGAGTATCTTGTGTAACTGAGAGTGTTGGAATGGTCTAATGAAGAGCAATCGCTCCTGTCGACTCGCATTAGCCCACACGCTGTAAAATGCAAGCTGTGAAATCCATCATATTGCAGGAGGTAACTATGCATAGATAATTGCATCATGTACAGAGCATTCACACAAAAGCAAATAAATGCTTTTTCGATACCAAGGAAATTCACTGGTACACAAGCTAAACATGACAGAATGCAAACCTCGTGAGCCCAATGAAGTCATAAGCAGGAATTTAGAATTTTTTAAGGCAAAGATATTATAAGCTTTTTTCTCCAGCATCTCCCTGTTGTGTTGTAACCATACTGTAACATCAAAGCCTGTAGCCTAATTCAAAAGGCAGTGTTGAGAACAGGGCCATGGTCTGCTGCTTTTCAGGCCAGCCAAGAGCCTGTAGCAGTCTGTACTTAGGTTTTAATATTCTGTAAACGATCATATTCAGCACAATAACCTTTTAATGTTTACCATGTTAAACATCTTAGTTTAGCATGCCAGCACTAAACACAAAGCACAGAGGAAGGTTATAGAAGTGTTGTTAATTTGTTTCTATTTAAATGGATGTGCTAAGTTTCACTGCAGTATATTGCAAACTTACATACTTTTAACTCAAAGATCAAAATAAGCTCAACCCTGCAAATGTCAGCCTGATTCGGAAAAGACGCGTTATTTGGAAGATTTGACTTCTGCAGTTGCAAACCTGGTTTTGAGTGAGATATTTTCGGCCCTACTGCATATTATTTTTCCTGTCTCCAGAGAGAACATGTCCCATTGGTGTTTCCAAGGAGAAAATGAAGCTGGATGCATCAGAGTAATGTCAAGGCCCCATTATACTTCTGGATTTGACATCATGGACCGATAGTACAACTATAATGGGATTCTATTGTCTGGGCCAAAAGCATTTACCAATATGACAACTGAAAGCTTTGCTTGACATTTTCTTCTTCCTCAGGAAATATTTGGGGGGCAGTTTTGCATTAGGTTTCAGCCTTCAACCTGTTTTCTAGGTGCATCATGAAACCACTTTTTACTGGACGATTATATAATTTATTCATTATTAATACAGCAAATTCTTACTAATTCTTACATTTTCCATATTGAATATATACTACTAATACAGGTTATTATCCCAAAAACAGTGCAATAATAATTGTATTGGCTTCTCCTGAGTGCATCAATCCAGCAGATAATGCAGTCAGAATACAGAGCTCTCCGAGATGAACGGTCATGTCGGTCTTCAACACATCCAGTGCTCCAACTGTTTTCCACGCTACCTTGCACACAGTTTTTGAAGGAACTCGGCTGGTAGGTCATTCTAAACATCTTGGAGAACTAGCCACAGATCTTCTGTGGATGTAGGTTTCCTCACATCCTTCTGTCTCTTCATCTAATCCCAGACGCACTTGATGATGTTGAGATCAGGGCTCTGTGGGGTCCATACCATCTGTTCCAGTACTTCTTGTTCTTCTTTACACTGAAGATGGTTCTTAATGACTTTGGCTGCATGTTTGGGGTCGTTGTCCTGCTGCAGAATACATTTGGGGCCAATAAACAATCATTTATATTTCTGAAAGCTTTCTTTGTTTAGAGCTTTTTTCCACACCTGCCTAAAACTTTTGCACAGTGCTGTATATATAGATATATAATTTTGCAATTGTCTCTGCAACATATTTTGTAATGCATTTCACTTGATTATAAGTTAATTATTATGGAGCATTGCAGACAATATTGCATAGAAAAATTAAAAAGTGCTATTTTTCATGATCAAATTACCATATGAAATGCATATCATGCAAAATATCCTGCATTGTATATATTAGCTGTGATGAAGAAAATAACTTAATGCCATCAGAGTTTTGGGGGCGATTTCCCTTAAATATTTTTTGCTAAAGACTGAACTGGTACTTCCAAACCTTGTTACCAAATATTAGCTCTCCAGCATACAAAGCCATAAGCAAGCACAAAACCAGACCTCTTTAAATGTCTGCCCAGTTGTTTTGGTTATCAGGATTACCCTAGTTCTACGAAAACCAAGCGAGTCATTGAGTTCAGAGGTGTGTAACCAGAGGCCAGTGACATGCATGATTCTGTTTAAACAAACCAAATGACAACAATGAAAGCTGCTCAAGGAAATAAACTTCAGTTATTCTACAGGAAGTGGCATTTCTTTTTTAGAATCAGCAGGTATTTTTTAAAACTGTTTCTTTAAGGGCTAAGTGAATTCTGCTAATTTAAAGATCAAATAAACTATTTGTACCTTCAGGTGTATAAAGTTAAGATTAGATTAGAGCTTGTTTTGATAGCTCATGGAAAGTTGACATTTTACAGATAGATGCAATACTGAAGTGTTTAAATTGCTACTTTAGTATGATAAGCACACGCCAACGCCCTTTGCTGCTATAGCACTGCCAACCACCCACTTCCTCTTTATATACTAAAAATGTACAGATGTATTGCTGATTACACCAAGATTCAGATTTGTGTGTATATTTTTTTTTTCTGTTGGGATCAGTTCTCCAACAGAAACTTGCTTGAAGACCAACTTAAATGCTATTTCTGGCAGATATAGCGGAACCATTTGCAATTTATAATCACTTCCACATCATAAGTGCCTCTGTCTGCACTTGCATTCGATCACCAGACATGTTTCAGTGAAGGCACATCCTGCTTTGCTGCATGAAAACTGAAAAATCCCCCTTTCCCTATCCTCCCACCTCTCTGTGCTGCATATACATTTACTGTGTGTTTCCCAGTTGCTACACCGCAGTATTCTATGATGAAGTTTCAGCTCAACTCGTTGACTCGTTCACCCTTTGACATCTGACCTCAATCCAGCTGCCAACACTCCCAGAAGCCCAAACATCCTTGTACTTCACTCACCTACTTGCCGCTCACTAAGCCCTCCTGATTGGAGCACCACACGCCTTCCCTGGGTGAATCGGTGACACGGAGCAATTAAAATCTCCTCGTAGACTCAGTCAAGGGCAAAGTGAGAAGCGAACAGAGTCAACCTTAAGAAGACCATGTGCCTCCTTAATCACACTTACATAGAAATGAAAAAAAGAGTCTGGACTTTGGACGTCTGCAAAACAAATTGTAAAACAGACCACGTAAATACCTGCATAAGGATTAATATATAAGTTTAATATATCTAACACTTATAGATCAGCAGAAATGTTATTTACAAAGGAATGGTATTACAAATGGGTTAAAGAGAAAGTGCTGCAGGTCATTTGGAAACACATATAATAGATATGTCAAAGAAAAATTACATTGGTATTGAGCTGTTACCTTTGGCCACAGGGGTAGAATACTAAAAGTTAAATTGGATGGTCACTTTAATCCCTTTGGTGCTGAAACCTGCTCTGGCTCTCCAGATTGATTGCCAACTGTAAAGCATAACAATATCAAGCAGGGGCAAAGTGTTCAATGAAGATTAAAGCTGTGTCTGTGGGAGTGTGTTTCTGCGAAATCCAAGTCTCACAAAAACAATAAACTCGCCACGTCTCTCTTTCACTTTTGCACACACACAAACACATCGGCATTTCATTCAAGAGGCTTTCGAATCGAGTGCTAGACGCAAAAAGAGGAACATCTAATCTGCAGCATTGCCGTCGTACTGTAAATGTAGTCGATTATATGCCTTTAATTATACAAAAACAAATATCACCTATCTGTAATGAAGCCAATAATAAAGACTTCTAGAGGTCACAAACGTTTGAGAGGAGAAATGAAAAAAATGAAAAATAAAAGAGGCATATGAACCGATGAAAGTTTAATGAGAGAATCTTTTTTTTTTTTTCCCCTACAGTTAGAGTCCTTCCAATGTCCCGAATAAGGTCTGCATTAAATGACAACAGACAAAATGAAGCCCTTGTTTTCTGATTTCTTCATTATGTTGTTTGGCAGGAAATTGCAGGTCAGTGCCAAATGGAAATAGAAATGTCAAGCGTTTTGTTTACTTTTAAATCTCTTGCTGCACACAGCTTTAATATGTTTGTCAAACTCTCTTGAGATTTTTTTTTTTATGAACCATGTCATATTACCCAATTTCAATATCATTTTAAAATAGACTTTTATATTTGGTGCCTAGCACCCTCACATTAATACTGACTGATATTTTGTTAAACTGATCCATTTCCCGTGAATCTTTTCACTTCTGGTCCTATCTTTGCTGTATTTATTATGTCTGTGCTGTACTATTTTCATTCTCTCAACAGACATGTTTGCTTTCAAGGTCAGAGAGCTGACATCACTTTAAGAATATTTATACTTTTTTTGTCAGTCAAAGGAACCACAGGAATAAAAAAAAAAATGAAGTCTGCTTTTAGAACATATTCTGTCAAGGAAAGTGTACTTTACAACGTATTCACCAAGATAAACAAGACTACAGTATGCTCTCCAGAGGAACAGTATCCACGCTTTAACCGTCCTGGTAGAGACACTGCAATTTGGTGAAACTGAGAAAAATAGGAGAGAACTGAAAAGACAACTGAGGAGAAAATAGCAGACAAAGAAGAGAGGGTGGATACAAAGAAAAGGGAGCCAAATACTTAATGTGCATTTTTCTGTTTCTGTATTTATAGTGTGGGTGTCTGTATTACTTTCTAGCCCTTCAAGCTTCCTCCCCTTCAGAACATATTGCTGAAAGTAAATGCCACTGAACTGTGAAGTGCCCCATAATTCCATTCCAGAGGTGATTGGAACCTCTATTCTTGAAGTGCTGTATCTGCTAGGCTTCTACCTGCAGACACTAAAGCGACAAAGGACATTTTCCACTCAGTGGTTTGTGACACAGTCCAACCCCCACTTTTTATTTTCCAAGTGTGCCCCGAGTTTGAGGGAAAAATGCCTCTGATCTGAGGCTTTTTGATGTACTCTTAAAGTTGTTTTCCAAGGGGGGAAACAATAGATGGGATTTATGCTGTCACAAGTTGGATCAACCAGCAAACTACGTTTAGCTTGCCAGCAAATGACTGAAAAAAAGGCTAAAACCCCCTTCCTCAATACTTGTGCCAAGTTAAAACATCCTTGCCATTTGAGGAGATGGTAAGTTTTCAAAACAGAGAATAAAAAAAAAAAAAATACTGTGAATATCACAGTACAAAATAAAGTATTTTTTGTATACCAGGATTACACTTTGCAGAGTACTGATGGATCTAATGTAACTCTGTGCTCACGTAGGCTTTCTTTCTGAAAAAAGAAACAAGGCCATAAATTGCAATTGCAGTAAAGGTGAGCGAGCGATGCGGCGGTGCGGGTGTTGAGGAGAACAAAGAGCAGCGAGGAACAGAGTTGGTGGAGGGGGAGCGGAAGGAACATTGAATTCTCACTAGAGCATATTATGAGTGAAATGGAGGAGGTGGCTGTAAATTACCAGTAATTTGTGTCATGAGTTGGAAGATTTAAATCACTGGAATCAATGTCAAGGAGGAGAGGAAAGATATTGCACCTCGTCAACATTACAAAGCAGGAGAGGAGAGGGGTGGCATTAATGGATGGTTGGAGAGAGGGGGGTTGAAAGAGCGGGAGCTTGAGAGGAACAGAGAAGGATAATTTTTCACTCTTCTCTCTCTCTGTCTGGTGGCAGGTGTGTGCACGCGTCATTAAAGAGTTGAAAAATGTGCACGGCAGTTGTAACGACTTGCTAATGTCCTTGACCGGCAACTTTAGCAAAAAAAAGAGAATAGTTGGGGTTCTCGTTCGAGGCTACCTGTGCAGCAAGAGTAGCATCAACGTGATTTACTCCAATACTGCCAAAACACGCGAGAAAAAACAGATAAATACTGACCGTTAAAACGCCACGTGTTCAGGAAAGCTCCAACAGCTACTGTTATTTATTCCTAAAGTTTCCAGCCTCCTTGTTCAAAACAAAAAAAATATTGCCTCACTCATCAGATGGACGTTTCTCAACACAGACTGTCTTTAAATAAAGGCGAGTCAGAAAGCGTTGAGTTCTAAAAACAGAAAACCGACATTGCCATCTATCCTGTCGTTCCGCGTAGCTGCTGTTTGGGCAATGTCCTGACTTCATTTTTCCACTGTTGCAATCGATTACATGTTTCTCGGCAGTTCCTCAGTGTTTTTATAACTGCGCACAGTGAGACCGCACTCAGCTGGCACAGGACCCAGAGGGCAACAATAATGATTACAATAACTGTGTGTGCGTGTGGTAGATGTTTGATAATAAACACAGCAGATTAGCATGCGAGCAAAGTCTGTTTTTGACTTCAGATATTAAAAATGATCTTTCTCATTTGTATGTTAAATAATTCAGTGTGTATCCATTTTTAATTATAAAATCACGTAAGATATTTGTAATCCCTAGTTCTGCTTGTACCATATGTCCTTAAGATAGCTTATCGATCGACGCTTGTTACATTTACATATTCAAAAGCTTGCACTATTTTTTTTTTTATCTTTATCACCTGTCAGAGGGGAAGAATGCAATGCAAAGAGAAAGCCCAGAAATGAATTACAGAGCAAAAAGGGGAAAAAAACAGAGAGAGTCATCTAGCGCTGGTGACAGAATACTCTCAGAGTGGAGAAAAGGAAATTCCATTTGTTGAAAATGGCCACTCAGCACTTTTCGGCATAACCCGTTAACAGAGCAGGTCAGTTCGTGGGTCAGCACAGAGATTATGCTCCTCTGATGGCAGTGAGCAAAAATATATGTTTGAACATGGTTATCTATGTAAGATGGAAAAAAATGTTTTGCCTGTGGCACAGTGCTCAACGTTGTCAGGTTACTGCAGCAACACATACAGGGAAAATAAAGTCAATCAAATGTGAGCCGTGCAAGGCTATTTGGATTTTTGGCTGCAGTTGCAATAGCTCATGTAGAACTTCAGCACCAGCATGTTGTCGGTACTTAATGATCACAGCCAGCATCTGCCTTTGGAGTCTAAGAGGAAAAGTTTTGATGATGGGTTCTTTTTTTTCAGGCTGCAGGTAAAAAAGACCACTTTTCATTGTGTTTTTTTTTTGTACGGTTGATACAAATACAGTCCTGCTACAGTTCTTTTTAATATAATATCTCTGTCTATATCAGTAGGATAAGCGTATGCATAAATTCCAAGTACGCAGTAAGAAGATAACTCATTAGTATCTGCTAACAAGCTTGGCGGCCACTCTCGAGCCTTTAGTTATTTGGACACTTTGAAGACCAGTTTTGCCATTTAGCTTTCAATTTATCTCCCCTCTGCCTTCGTCTCTTTTAATTATAGCCACTACCTTGGTAGGAATCAATCAGACACAATTAAAAGAGGAGTGTTTTTCAAACAGTCAATGCAGCTAATGAAAGGACTTGAAATGCAAACTAACTCAAAACTTTCCGCAAAGTTTGAAAGGAAACCTTAATTGAGGTAGAAGTTTGTAACGCAAAAGTGAATCTTGTTGGCAATGCTGCATTTTCCATCTCAGATTGAAAAGGGGGATGTATAAGGCTGTGGTTATTATTCAATACAGCTCTCATATAAGCTGACTTGTGAAGCATTCAAAGCCAACGGCTGAGACTTTGATGATGCTTTAATCAGCATCAACAGCAATAGGCCACTTTGCCTGAGACTGCACAAACTTCATTGATGGAGACGGATGATGATTGAAGGCTGATCTGCTGTCAGTCCCGCAGTTTAAAGCAGGGAGCAGTCCCCAGGGTCGATGGGGAGGGGTAACATGAGGTAGTTGTAGAAGGTGACACAGTACTTAAAAGTGTGGGAAACTTGCACGGATGTCTGATCTTGATAAATTAATATACCATCACACGAGGCTGTTGTTGCAGGTGCCAGCAAATCAATTAGCTGTGCCATCAGCTGTAATCTCAACTGAGCCCTTTGCCATCAGCAATATGTCAACTGGGTAGAAAGCCTACAATTATAATGTTTTTTTAGATCAGACTGGCATTGTGCTGCGAGCTTGAATCAAGTATTAAATTGTACAGTTCCATAAACCATAAATGTAGCTGTGGCTGGAGATGGCTGTGTGTGTGTGTTGGCTTGGAGTGCGCATGTTGTGAGGACATCAATCTTTCAGATAGTGGGGATCCACCTTTATTATATAAATTCCCATAACATTTTTTAGATATGGAGATGGAGGCGTTGTTTCAGCTGTCATATAGAGAATGGCAGGCTACACCCTGTGCAGATAACCAGTCTCACAAGGCTAACACAGAGTGACAAACAACTTGTGATGTGATGACCAGTTTAGAGGCACCAACATGCACATCTTACTTATGAGCTATAATAACCAAAATTTAAAAAAGGATGGCGGATCAGTAAGATATAAGCATTTTATAATGCATTATTCCTGCAGTGGTACACATTATGTTATTCATAAACCCAGTTGTAAATGCTCTGATATTGATTGGCAGGTTCATATATAACATGCTTATGACATTATTTAGACATGTTTGAAAATACATATGAAAATAAAGTATTACATCAAATACTAAGCGGTTATTTAGACAACGTGGCTTCTTTGTTTTTAATTCAGGAACATTTTGAAAATGAACCTGACTTGATGCTGATTTATCTCATTATAGCTAACTAACTGATCACAAGTAAGAGGAAGCTTGAACTTAAGGAAGAAACTAAAAAAAACCCTCTGAACCGTTAAACAGCCCATCCTTCATTATCAGTTTATTGTGATGGGCACTTGGTGTTTACAGTTGTTTTTTAAAGCTCTTTGAAATATTCACTATTTATCTGTGATAACCTTATTCATGTAATTTTAGCCGATTAATATATTTCAATAAAATATCAGTATATTTAAGTTGAATGTGACTTCATGGGCTATTTTTCTCTTAAACCCATCCTACAAAAGTAGACTCTGGTTCTTTCAGTGTTTTAGAAAATTTAGTTACTTTTTGTTTCTTGAAATAAGTATGTGTTTGTTCTGTATCACTTTGTGATTTTTTTCTTTGTCTGAATACGGCCGAGACTTCTTTAAGTCTCAAGGGATTGCTGACCGTTCAATTTCATTTGCAAATCTTTTGTACAGCACATGTTTTTCTCACTTCAGAAAAGGTCACGCAGTATTTATAACAAACACCTGGCTGGCTAAATTAACCACATACTGTAATAATAACCAAATAATTTATAAAACGCTCTACTAACATAATCACAGACACATATCTTAAGCATTATATGTATAATATATGCATCTAAATACTTCAGTTATACCATGAGCGATTAATAGCTCCTAATAACTGGTATGTGATGTAATACTTTATTTACAAGAATTTTAAGTATAGGTAACAAAACATGAATAAACAAAAGGCAAGCCGTTTAATGGCTGATGAAAAAAGGGATACAAAACAAAAGGAGGCAAAAGCATACAGCAAAGTACTACAACTAAAACTAGACTGGGAAAAGCTAAAGGCTAAATACTAACACAAAGAACAAAAATTGAATATAACAAAACCTGAACGAGGAAACATGGCAAGGAAACACGGCATGGAAGACAGAGCATGGATAACAGACGACCTGACAAGAACTCAATGAAAAACACAGACTTAAATGCACCGGCGATAACGAGAGGGATGGGGAACAGGTGTGAACACAGAAGGGACAAATCAGGGCTGACGGGACTAAGGAAGCCAAACTAGACACATTGACATGAGACAAGACCTTCAAAGTAAAACAGGAAACACAAAACACAAACAAAGATACAGACGCAGCGACACGGGCTTAACATAGGGAACTGACAACAAAGGGACACAAAGGTAGGGATAACCGAACATAGAAACGGAGGGAGCACAAATAAACATGAGGGTAAGGGACCTGAAACAATACATAAAAATAACAACAACCTAAAACGCTGGGTAACTGACACAGGACCATGACAATTGTAGGAATAGTATTGCTTTAAGTATTTAATAACATCTCACTATGCTTAATAGTATCTTATTATAAAATGTTACTCACTTTACATATTGTCAATTTATGAAAATTCATCCCTTATGATTTATTGACTTTTTTAATTTACACATGAAGACAATTTCTACACATGAGGACTTTTTCAACATATTCTCTCTTTTTTTTGTACTAGCTGTACAAGGATAACATATCAGATTAATTCAACTCAGTACCCAAAGAATGTAATCAAAGCCAAAAGTTTTTAAAAAAAAATAGTCTTTCTTAGTCTTAATCATACAACAGCAAAGTCAATTATTTCTTTCTGTAAATTTACTTGTACCAAAATCACTGAACACATTTGTCAACTCAATTCAATTATATTTATATCACGCCAAATCATAACAACAGTTGCCTTAAGGCACTTTATATTGTAAGGCAGTGGTTCTCAAACTGTGGTATGTGTACCACTGGTGGTACTTGGGCTCCCCTTAGTGGTACACGGGACCCCCCCCCCCCCAAAAAAAAAATTTAAAAAAAAAAAAAAAAACATTTAATAAGATATTAGGCTTGTCATTAGAACCAGTGTACTGTAATTGTAAAGGAAAACTGCTTGTAGGTACAAAGCGACATTGCAAATGCCTGCCATCTGATAAAGTGCAAGAAATCTGTTATTTCCTAGTGCCTCTCCCAGTCTAATAACCACTGTGCATGGCTTTAACATTACCAGGTCTATTTTCAGGTATGACAGGCATGCTGCAAAACATCTATGACTTAAAAATGAGCTGCTTCTAATCTCCGCTTTCTTTCAAGGTGCTGCTCTTGAAGCACTTCCTGTAGCTCCAGCACAGCAGTTAAATCCTTCACTGGGAATTCTTTAATTGCATCACACAGCAATCATGACACACTCTGAGGCCCTTGGGAAGATGAGCGTTTCTTCCTATTCATGTCAATCAAATTTGCCGTGCTTAACCTCTGTCACCTGTCACTCTTCTGATTAAGCACAGCAAGTGATGAGTAATGTCGTCAGGGCAACTGTTGCTGAGTGTAACAGTTTTCAATAAAGATTCCTAATTATTTACTGCAACTTCATCATAACATGGTGTATGTATGCAGTGATGTACGTTTGATCAGGTGAGTGAATTGAAAACATTAATGCAGCCACATAACCAGCATATATTTATAATACTATAGAAGATTCATCAATTAAAATCATTGTTTTAAGTTTTTGTGCCTTCCAAAATTATTTATTTTTTGCCTCACTTGATTTATTTTGCAATTTTCAAAAGCACTTTGAACTGACGCTATGCATGTTATTTAAAAGAAAACATAAACAGCCTGAAATTAAAGCACTGTTGCGTAATTAGAAGTATTAGTACAAATATATTACAATATATTCTAATGTGTAATGAGAAACCAAAGAAAAACCTTTTTCCTTGCACTATGTGCTTCTAGATGATAAAGCATTGAAGTGCTGAGAAACAATGTAGGTTTTATCAAACCTGTGCAAAATCAATCTACCAAATAGAGCTTGAGGTTATTCAGCTTCTTTGTCAAAACAAGCAAATGTTAGTTTCATATTGACATACTGTTTACTGCAATGCTTAAAAACGAAGTCTTTGCTTTTTAAGAAAGAGCTACAAAATAAGTCTGACTGCATAAATAATATATATTGCTCCCAGTGTACAGAACAAAAAACAAAAAATATACATCATTTTTGTAAAGTATGCATTACCGCCAAGTTTATTGTGAAGAACTACCACAAACACCACTACATGAGTTTCTAGGGAGACAATTCAAAAATAATGACACTGTCTTCATATTTGGAAGGATCCAGTCTCCCTTGCCATTCTTAAATTTGCTAACTCCAGCATCTGTCCTCACAGCGCTGATCTATCTTTACTCACTTACAGCAGCTGTTGCTAGGTAACAGCTCACGCCTGGATGTGCTTATTAAGTTTTTCAAAACGATATTAAATAGTCAATGAATCAAAATGAAAGTGAAGTGCCATGGAAGTTGAAGTTCCAGATCTAATGCAAGTCACTTTCTCTAGCTTAGTATTTTGTAAAGACGAGCTAACACCACTGTGTTCTTTAGCAATCAATTAGGTATGTTAGGCCCAAGTCTTCAGGCTTATCATTCTTCCTGTCCCCTTATATGACCCAGAAACCCATGGCTGAACTATTCACGGGAAATATGCTGCTCTGGAACCAAAACCTACAGGGCATTTCTAATTAGGTAAGGAAACCGCACTACACTGTGAGTAGAGGACGGGATGAGCGAGAGAATACAGGAGGAAGTGAGGACAAGGAGGCTGATTGGGAAATGAAGAGAGCGGAAGCAAATAGCAGGAAAAAGGTGGGAAGAGGGGAAGGAAAAACTGTGCAAGATGATGGGAAGACTGGGGACTTATCCATTAATTATAACACAATTGAGGCTGTCATAGATGTAGCATGCATCGAAAGAGTCAAAGTTATGACAAGGAGATTGGGACAGATGGAAGACCATGGAGATTTGCACCAAAAATAAAAGATTGGTTTTAAAATGACCAACAACAAAAAGGAATGAGGGAATGAAAATAATGGAGGGAATACAATCCACTCAACCTTACAGACCTCTTAAACCTGATCCAACATAACAGCGGGGCCACGTTCGAGCAACCTTGTGCCTACATACCTGAGTGTCAACCTGCCAGCTCTGGATATCCCATGGATGATGTTCCAGAGGGGCCAGGTTCCGTGCCGACACATTCCAACACAGAAGCCCTTTCAGTAGGCATGAGACGGCATTGATGTGGCCAGGGACCAGCCTGGGTCAGCCAGCGCTGCAGAACTAATACGTGCCTAGACTTTTACCACAAAACCCCTCAGGCCCCGCAGTCAATGAGCCCAGAGATTGCTATGCCGCTTTCACTTTGGGAGCCCCAGATCTGAGAGTGAAGAGGCGAGACCATGGTGTCTCGGAATGAGAAGTAAAACAAACAGACGTTTTAGCACAGGATATGGTTGGCTGCTTCTATGTCTTGCAAGCCCCCGATGTGTATTCAACATTAGCTGCAGCACAACACAGCAGCATACTGTATCCTCCCTCTTTCAGTCACAGCTAAGAATATTCTAACTATGAAGCCAAAATCAAAGTCTATCTATCTATCTAGTAAAGTTTGTATCTATTTGCAATCTGCACAGGCAGTACAAGCCTTTCCAAATCATACTTGCAAATGATTTATGGGAGGACTGATAAGTGAGTTCACAGGGATGTTTGCAGGTAAGCTGGGGACCTGGCTGAACCAAATGAAAACAAATGATGGTAACACTTTAGATTACAGTCTGCAAAAAACAAAGTAATTACACTACTACAGTGTACCAGTATAGTACAGTAACAATACATTTTTGTAGGCACAGGGAGACATTTTGTTAACAATTACTATGTATATATTCTGGGTTTGTATGCCTTATCTGAACAGTAATATTTGGGAGTATCTTAGAGATCATTTATGCTTACTGGGTACCTATTTTATTATGATTGAAGTGAAGTGATGACCTCTGCATTTCACTGCAGTTTTTAGTCTCTAAAAACTGTTCAAACGGGTGAACTTCATTACTCAATGTTCATTTGTGGCCTCGTGGGTCCACCTGCATATGACAGACAAAATTCACCCACCCTAGATGTCAGTCACATGTATTTCTGTGAGAACACAAGCCGACAACTTTGAAGTTGTTAAAATGATGAAAGTCTTCTCTCCGGCAATCATGTTCATCCAGCTCTACAGCTCCTCGAGGTGCAGCCCTAACTTTTTTTTTCCCCAGCTCTGCTAGGAAATAAATCCCATCCCAGGAAAAACCACAAATATAGCAATAAAAAAAAAATTTTTTAAAAAAAGGCGTGAGTCACAGCGCATATATAGTACACAGTCACATTCCTCAAACACTTGTGATGCTGTGTGAAATAACAAAAATAAGATCTTTAAAAGCTTATGTTCTAATTGGAAATACTACAAAGAACACACATTGCTTTTTGAAAAATGTACATTTATTTTATGCTTGATGACGGCAACTTTTTTTTTTATTTTAAAGTCAGGTTAGGGCATGTTTACCACTGCGTTGCATCACCTCTTCTTTCAACAACACTCTAAGTGTTTTCAAACTGAGGAGACCAATTGCTGTAGTTTGGAAAGTGAAATGTTTTTCCCAACCATCGGATGGTGGCTTTTGAACTGTGCACTGATAATAAGCAGGATGCTCCCTTTGCTCTTTTGCCAGCAGGACACATCATCCATGGTTTCCAAAAAGAATTTTTACATTTGGATTGGTCAGACCAAGAGACTGCAGGAGGTTTACCTTGTATTTGTGGATGCAACAAAGAACTGTGTTCACTGACAATAGTTTTTGAACTGTTCCTGAACCCTGCAGTGATTTTCACATCAGAATTGTGCTTGTTTTTACTGCAGTTCCGCCTGACAGATATGTGGTTTTGGCCATTGGCTCTTACATACAAAGATTTTTACAGATTCTTTACATTTTTAATGTTACTGTAGATGATGAAATCACCAACAAGATTGCAATTTTAGATTAAGATTTTTGTTTTTAATTCTTGAAAGCCCCTGAACATTTTT
>VURO01020781.1:0-28981 GCA_015108175.1 Pelvicachromis taeniatus
ACAGACGTCTCTGAAAACGTCGGAGCGCTTTTGAAAATATGTGGGGTCTTGATAAACTGAGCAGATATTTGAGGTTTACACAGCTACATTCTCGCCTGAAAACATGTTAAACGTTTATTTTGTGACCCAGAAAGAATAATAAGAGTAATATTAAAACTAACTAGCCACAGTTATTGTTGAAGCAGGGCCGCGCTATGAATTCTGGGACACAGCTTCTTCTTCTTCGGAGTTTAACGGCAGCTGGCATCCTTGTACATGCAGTGCTGCCATCTTATGTTTCAGTCTGTTATTACCCCTTAAATCCACTACTTATATGGGTCTGGGATCTCATAAAACTTCAAACGACGCCTCGACTATTAAATTAGTCGTCGACGATTTTGATAGTCGACGTAATCGTGACTAGTCGACTAATCGTGGCAGCCCTACTCCTTACCGAGCATGCCTTGTGATTGCCAGGTATAGTTATACCAGGTTTTGACACGGTTCTGGACGTCTCTCGGGATACGGTAGGAGGACATGTATTTAATAGTGCTGTCCATGCAGCTGCGGTAGTAGGTTTGACTTGCTGTAGCTGCACCAACAACATCACGCATCTGACAGACAAATGAGCAAAATGAGGATTATTAGTGTCCTGAAATAATCACAAGCTTTTAATGTTGCCCCCTTCCTGATTTTGTTTTTGAAATTTGTCACATTTAAATGTTTCAGATGATCAAAGTAGCCCCAGATTATGACACTACCACCACCGTGTTTGATTATGATGTTCTATATATATATATATTTTTTTTTTTTTCTGTGTTAGTCCTGTGCCACACTTCGTCTCCTCAGTCCACATAATATTTCCCCAAAGTCTTGAAAATCATCAAGAAATGGCACTGTAACCAGACTGACAGGTGTCCAATACTCTGCTCCTCAGCTGTTTGTTTCCATCGTGGCATGAGGACACATCCTATTTAAGGGACTTCTTCATTCAACAGGTCTGGTAGTAATCAGGTATGTGTGATGGACCAAGCAGTGATGGAAAGTCAGGCACAGGTTAAAGTCCAAAAAGCGGATAACTTTGTTTCTTAATAAAAGAAATCATCATTTAAAAACTGCATTTTATATTTACTCATGTTATCTTGGTCTAAAATTAGACTCGTCTGATGATCTGAAACATTTAAGTGTGAGAAAAATATTTTAAAAAGAAATCAAGAAGGTGGGCAACAATGTTGTCATGGCACTGTACCTGTCCAATCATGATTGAGAAAGCAAACACTCCAATAAAGTAGTTGATGAGTTGGAAGATGATCTCAAACAGGGTGGTGGGATTTGGCAGACCCCCAATGGTAATCAGGGTCTTCACTGCGAAATAGTAACAGCGAATGTAACTGAGGAGAGAAAAGGAAAAACTCTGTTTTAACACGTTTGGTTTAAAAAACACATGGCCCCCAACAAAAACAGCCCCACCAACCTGTTCCCCTCGCCACTGTACACCCACTGAGTCAGTCCCAGTCCTATGAAGTCAGAGGTCCAGTAGTAGAGGCAGGCATTAAAGTGCAGACAGTAAAGAAGATAGGTGGTGGTACGAATCACTCTAAGAGACGGAAAACACATGAAAGTGTATGAAATGCATATCTACAAGCAGATTGGTTCTGCAGTGACACGGTAGGTCTTAAAGTCTTCATATTTCCTGCCACTCAAGTATTAACATATCAGGACATGACCAGTTCGTCTGAAGCTGACCTGTAGATATAGGCTTTGGTCAAGATGGCCTCCAGACGATCATTGAACTCAAAGAAGGAGTTGATCTGCAGATATGGAAGAGGAAAATATTTGTAGAGATTAGTATTTGAAGCTGTGATGAAGCTCTAAATGACTGATTCCTAAAACTAAATGTGACGGAGAGAGCAGTGAAACAACGGCGGCGGTCGCCATTAACGGATCGTAAGAGGAAATGTTTGGTGCGTGGCGTCAGGGTTTCACCTTCAGCAGCCGTGGCAAGCGAAGCAGAGGGTTGATGCCAGTTTTAAAATAGAAGAGCTCAAGGGGAACGAGGCTGGCCACATCAAACTGAAAATGAGAAGAAAGGATCTCACTTTAATGACTGATTCTACCCTTTAAAACCAAAGAAAATGCTGTACTGTCTTAATATTTTACCTTAAAACGTTTGGTTTTCATGTAATTCTTTCTCATCTCCTTTGTGTCACACTGTAACGAAAGCAAAACGTGCACAATTATACTCTTAAACTACAACAAGCGTTCACATTACTCCTTTGACCCACTCACCACTATGTCCCCTCCACGCACAAACTGCAGGCGTGGCTGAAAAACCGTGATGTCCAGGATGTAAATGAGGTCACACAGGTAGTCGGTTAACAGCCAGTAGTAAATGTTGTCCGGGGTTTGGTAAGGGAAGGCCCAGCGCACCGGGATGAACCACACATTCCAGTTCCAGGCCAGAGATACCAGAAACATCCACAGCACGTACATCAGGTCTGACAAGAGGAAGAGGGAAAGGGATGAAGGAGAAATGAGGGAATTAAGTGAACCAGGAGAGACTGGACAGGTAACTAAGAAACTACCACCATGACTGTCCACCACATGAAAAAAAGCACGATCTAAGTATTAATAAGGAAAATATGCAAAAAAATAACATCAGGGAAAGTCTCAAAGAAAAGAAGGGAAAACACATGTTTCTGTAAGTAACAGGATGATGCAGTCGTCCGACCTTTTCCCAAACCTCACAAGACGGAATAATATTTCTTGTGTTCCTTTAAAGATAAGAATCAAAGCACTTGATAAATGTGTGTGGAGATGTTTTTCAGAAATATCTGGTTACAGTTGTGTGGCTTAGCCTCTGTGTGTTTGTAAGTCAGAGTCCAGTAAGTGTCCGGCACAACACTGAAGGCGGCAGAGGGTGACGTGTTCGGCTGGGTTCTCACTGGTGAAAGGGTCGATGCTGGCGGCGAAGCGGACTCGCGTACAGGCTCGTATCCACCGAGGTGTTTTCACCTCGCAGCAACGGCTAGGCTGCTCCTCCTCTGTGCCACTCTCTACTCCTCCTCCTCCTTCTCCTCCTCCGCCTCCTGATGGACCTGCTTGTGTCTCATTCTCATCTGGCGGTTGAGCTCCAGGAGCGGGCTGAGGAGCTGGAAGCTGAGGAGGAGCTTGAGGAAGAAAGGGCCAAAAGGAAAGAAGAAAATGACGAGATTCGGCTAAGCTTTATTACCTTCTTAGACTCTTACCATACCATTACCTCTTGGCTTAAAACGTATTTGGTAGACATTTATATAAAAATAGATTACTGGAACAAATAAAGCATCTTCTAGTAGACCACAGGACTCTCCTACTACAGCTGTTTACAGGATGCCACAGATGACATATTGCACTTTAGCACAGTTAAAGGTGACACAAAATGTTTTTTGTCACACTGACCACCTTCCCACACTGTGCGCTGTAATAATAGATGCTAAATGTAGCTAAAAGCAGTCTTGACAAGAACAAAAAACAATCTGATCAGCCTGAAATAAATCAGGTAAACCTTTTTGAGCACCTGTTTTCACACGTGCGCATTCAGACCTTAGATTGCTTTAGTTCATTAGGATCCCATTAGCTTCAGCATTTCAGCAGCCGCCTGAGGTCACAGGTCTTTACACTTTGACAGTTCTCTATAAAACAAACCAACTAGCGAAAAAGACTGAACCTACTTTGGGAAGGGCTTAACTAAAATGTGGAACTGAAGCATTCACTGAGGAATGAATGAGGGACACTGTGGGTAAAACTCTGTGGATGACTGAGGAGTGGGTGGCAGAAGCTGCTACTGCTTCCACTCACCTGTGTGTGATGGTCACTGGGCAGCTTTATGTCATTTTGTCTTTCATTGCTGACTCTTTGAATCTGGAATTGAAGTGTACTGTAACATCCACACGCAAACACACACACGCTACTATCTAGATCAACTATAGCAAATCTTTTTGACTCGTTTTGTTTCTCATACTTGTGTCAGCTCGGTGTGTGTGTGAAAAACAGGGACTGGTACTCACAGGTGATAACGCTGTCTTCATCCGAGCTGTCCGGGTCGATCAGTTTCTCCTTGGCCTTCTCCGTTCTCTCTTTGAACATCCTGACGAGCTCCTGGAGTCTCTCGTTGACCACCGTGCTGGTCTGACTGGCAGAAGATGCTGGACGTTCTTTCAGACTTGGACACAGAATGATAAAAAGATTTAGATGACGCTGATTTTTCTTATTGTAAATGTCATTTATTGAACTTGGTGTGTGCACGCTCACACGTCGTCTGTGCTGTGCAGGCTGGACTGGCTGGGCCAGGCTCTGGCAGGGATGTGTCCCTCTTCATAGTCATCCTCACTTTCAGAATGAAGCCTCCTGCTGTCAAAGTCAGGCAGACGGGGCAACTTTGAACTTTAACGCTGCCTTAGTCACATTATTCTTTTTAATTTCACACAGTAGAACCTAATATCACTACGTGGCTTCACTGCAGATTATGGTTTAAAAAAAAGAAAGAATAAAGAAAAGCTCATGCAGCTATCCATTTTAATCACTGTGAAAATGGAAATGACTGAATAAAAGTGAGCAATGACTCCAATGGGAAAGTGCATGGATGGAACTGAAAGGTGATAAAATATTAGCAAGTGAATGAAAAAGTAGCAGGACACCAATAAGAATTGATATCTTACATCTTTGTCCAGACAGTCCTGCGATTCCTTCCACTACTGTCAAACAGTAGGCGGAGTTTCAAGCAGGGGGAAAACATGGCGTTAATCCAGGACGCAGATAACGAGGAAGGCTAAATCACCCACAGTAATCTAACAAGTAGGTGACACAGTGATGATACGAGTGCAGGATCGTGATGCATTTGTTTATTGACTTTTGCTATGTTATGAAAACAACCATACAGAAAGCACAAAGCCGTGCAAAAGTAGAAACAGTACCATCACACTTTACAACAAAACATCACAAGACACAGCAAGCAGCACAAAACAGGAAACACTCTTTCCAAACAACTTCACACTCCAGTAGTTCAGCAGACAAACTGTTTTCTGTGTTCTGCATAAACTGTATGTGCCGGTTTCCTTATGTGCGTAATTTCTTTTTTTGGCAGCTTTCAGAGTTTTTACGTGCAGAAAGGACAGGATATGTTTCTGAGTGCACGTACATTGTTCTGCAGGACACTAAAATACAGACAGAAGCAACAGAATCAGTGAAAGACTGCAGAGCAACAAGATGGACAGTAGGGGGCAGTAGGGTAAATCACAAAAAGCAGGACAGACTGTAGGAAGTGTGAAGCATTTCATTCCAAAATGATAACTGTAATACTTAAAGACATATGTGACGATTCTGACGTCTTTTATGATAAAATGTTACGCAACTGCACTTTTATTGTTGCTGCTACAAATATTTGATTCATATTTGGATGAAAATGCTTCACTTGCACAAAGAGAAGGTCGCACCCAAAATAATGTATCCCAGTGAGTCTACTTCTTATTTCTGTGTTATGAGATATAATGCCAGGATTGCATATAAGCTACACAAATACATATATATCTATAATGTCATGGTGGAAGTGGTCACTGCTGGAAGAACATGCACAGATGCCCCAGGAGGCAAGTACAGATCAAACAGTATCCTTACTCTTTATCTCCTTTACTGTAGATGCAACGCATGAGGGGAGAGAAAAAGAGTTAAAAATATTTAGTGTAGATGGACTGAGATCAAAACATGAGTGCAAAATGTTCAATGTAACACACAAAAGTCTGTTGACAATGTATAAACAAAGCTGCATGTACAGACAGAAAACATGAGCAAAACGAAGCCTTTTTATATGTATGTAAATATTATATGTATGTAAATATTATATGTATGTAAATATTATATGTATGTAAACTATGGAAGTGGATGCTGGTGTTTATGAGTGTTTCACATGCGGAGCCATCTATGGTGGAAAAATGGGAAACGTTGCCACTTTATTTTCCCGGCTCTTCACTCATTGTTGTGGTCGTGTTTTGTTTTTTAGGTCAGTTAAATTGTCGCTCAAGCTTTTCCAAAAACAAGCGTAATAGATGGAAGGGTATATACGATCTCCCCCCAGGGATGTTCTGACATATGTGAGTCCATGTACTGAGATGATTATTAATCTCTCACTGATCAATTCAAAAGCTGTGGTGAAAACGTAGCACGAGTTGACAGTACTGAAAAGACCAATCACAGTAGTTGCCCACTACGTCAACGCGACGTGTAGTTACACCCACGTCAGTTTATGGCGCAGGCTTTGTACCTATGGGGTAGATTTAACGCAGGAGTATAAATCCCCTGTTAGCTCACCTTTGACGACCTCCTGAAGGAGTCACAGGAACAGTGAGGGTTGTAAGCTTTGGGTCCTGTGGGTTGAGGATTTGGGAGATTTGTTCTTCCCTTCCTCCTCCTCCTCCTTTTGCTCCTCCGGCCTTCTCGTGATCAGAGTCAACATCCTCTACATTAACAGCTGGGCGAAAGCTGATGTTGGAGCTCTCTGGAGAAATCGACATGCACACAATACATTTGTTTTCATTTAGTCAAGGGAAACCGCATCATTCCAAACAGGCAACTCCAGCATTTTACTGTCAAAGCAAAAACTGATGCTGAAGCGTCGCATGCTACTGAAAGTAATGCAAAAGACAATGCAGGTCACAAGTATAAGCAGGGCAGCCTGGGAGAAAGGCCGATTTAGAGGGACGTCCAACAGCTCAGGCAAGAGGATTCAAGCCTGAACTAGGCCGTGCATAGAAAGCCCTGATAGTGAATGAGTAGTTTACTAATCTTGCAAGCCATACAATCTGGTCAATCTGGCTCATGATACACTGGCACACTTCTGTCATTTGACAGACTTCATCAGAGTGATGAAGAAAATAGATGGCATCCAAATTTTGCCTTTCATTCTGTTGGAACACCTCAACTCCGTCCGGCTCTTTACTTTACCTGCCTACCTTCGAGCCCGAGCAAACTCGGGGTCATAAGTGAACTTATTTGACAAAGCAACACGAAAAGACACAAAAATCTATTTTAACAACACAAACAGCTACGTTTGTACCCTGCACACACTCCTGAGTGAAACACCTGAACTCAAGCATCCTTTACTGCTTGCACATGACTTTTCCCCCTTCGTATATCGTTTAGTGTCAGACACCTGCCCGGTCGATTTTGGAGTCCGTTACATGTGATTTCACATATGACGAGACAACGGTTTACTGGCATGCAGAATGACTGAGTTCAGGATGTACAAGGAATAAGAGGACAGTGAACTCTACACTGATGTGGATTCACCTGCAGGTCTTATTGCTGAAATGTCATCTTCAATGAAGAATGCTGGGTTAGATAGACCAGACAGCTGATGTGATAGAGATCGGGGTTGCTTGGAAGGGGAGCTGACGATGGGTGGCAGGCGTGGATAGGATGGCACATTGGGCAACTCGAGGATACTGCCGTTAGGGGAGGAGGGAGAAGGGGATCGGGATCGCAGCTGTGGATGATGAGGAGGAGGCAGAGGGGATGGTCGCACGAGCCGGCTGAGTTCTACATCTTGCTGACTGTTGTCTTGTTTCTGTTTTTGCTGTTGTTGTTGTTGTTGTTTCTTAGGCATCTTGAGGCATAAGGCTGTTGAGGCGGTTCCGGATGTTCAGGAAATACTGCTGCGCCACGCTGGGAAACTGGGAGAGCTTTTGCGGGACGTTTGAGAGGCTTTGGGAAATACTGGACAGAGAAGGGCCGACTGAGACCTCCGAGCTTTGGGGCAAAAGCTCAGTGAAAGTCTGGGCGATATTTCGGGGTACTTGTGTGAGTCTGATCTGGGAGAGCTCCTGGCGTATCTCTGGGGGTAGGGTGGGTAAGTACTTGGTAAAGTCAGAGATCCGGGTGGGTAGTTTAGGCACGGAAGGTATATGGGGAGGACTGATGCCGTTCTCTTTGAAGAATGCGTTGATGTTGTCGAGGCACTCGGAGGTGAAGGGAATGCGCATCAGGCAGCTCTTAAATGCATCACAGCTGACTGGAGCTACAGAGGAGAGAGGGGGATAGGCAGAATATAAGCAAGGAAGGAGAAGGCCACTGTTGACCATCAGACAGTAATGAAGCCAGTCAAGAACCACAATATCAGACTTCTGGTCTCCAGATGAACTCTGCAGTCACATTCAAGCAATCTACTCTTTACAGTCCAAAGAAATGAAAAAGTGTTACAGTCGAATAAGTAATCTGAGAGGAAAATAAGCAGACGGTACAGACCACCACAGCCGTCCCCAGTAGCTTCCTCCTCCTACAGAAACACACAACAGTTGGGAACTAGTAATCAATTATCTGATGAACATTATTATTAGATTTCTTAATAGTAATGAACTTAAAAAAAATAATCTTTTTAGCTGTACTTGATCAGTAGGTTTAGTATAACAGAGTCATGTGTACTACAGTGATGCGGCCGGGATGTCAAACAGTACTTTTTCAGCAGCCTTGTCAGCATTAGCAGTTTGACCGTCGTCGTCTCGTTTGTGCGGCTGCTCAGTGATGGGCTCAGCTTCTGGAGTAGCTTCCGGGGTCTTGGTTTCTGGTCCTGGTGCTTGTTCTGGAGTAGGCTCGGAAGTCTCCACTGGCTCACCGCTTGGAGGCGGTGAGGTCAAGACTTCCTCCTGTGGCTCTAGATTGAATGAGGGTTTCAAATCATTCAGTCATGCTTCCTTTGATCATACAGACAGCACTCTGAAGAATGTTGATGTTATTTAAATATGTCACGCTGAATGAGAGAAACTGCTCTTAATGATAAAAACATCCATCCGCTTATCCTTTTCAGGGTCACGGGGGGCGCTGGAGCCTATCCCAGCTGTCTTGGGGCGAGAGGCGGGGTACACCCTGGACAGGTCTTCAGTCTGTCGCAGGGCTAACACACATAGGCAATCACACCTATGGGCAATTTAGAGTTTTTCAATTAAGAAAGACCCTGGCCTGATGGTGGAATTGAACTCAGGACCTTCTTGCTGTGATTCAACAGTGCTAACCACTGTGCCACCATAATAAAAACATTTTTTTAACATATATTTGAATTGCATCTACCTGGCTCGTTGACCGTAGGCTCCGCAGTCTCGACTTCCTGCTCCTCCTGAGGAAGGCTCTCCTTCTTCCTGCAGAACAGGACAAGAGAGCGGGTTGTGGGGCAGTCCAGGAGCCAGAGGGAATACACTACTGTCCTCTTGTTCAGATGGCAAAACAAATGGCAGCTGGTTGTGTTGACAGATTATTACAGTGCAGTAAGAGGTGAAAGTGCTGTTATTGTTAGCTGGACACATTATGATTTGGACTGTAATAGGCTGTGAGAGTTTGAACTGCTTATTGTGGATGTAAATTTAATTAAAGTAAAGTTTAGGAGAGGCTCTCCTTTGTTTTTACGTTATGAGATTACAGTTAAATCACATTTTATAGACTCCAATGACGACTGTTACACAGTTAGTTCCTATTATTTCGCTTTATTTGTCAGCAGGCTCCAACGTGACACACTTAGACGAGGTTACGGTGTTTAAACCGTCACACTTTTCACTGGACATCGGAAATTATGGATGAAGAAACTTCAGCTTCTGTCTTAGCACAAATTTACACAGTTTGTGACCACCTGTAGCAGAAAAGTTCACTCTGCACACTAGTTATCTGTTTAGGTAAAATAGGAAAAAAGTTAGTTATAATAAACAGGAACTCTGTAGCCTTTATCATTGCCTTTTCATACACAGGTTTCTTTCAATAGGCTGCCTTTACCTTTATTAATCCCGACAGAAAAATGTCCACCAGCATCGACACGCGTTAACTCGGAAGCTGAGACGCATAAACGGCATCAGGTGATTTTAGAAATATGAGAAAAGCAACGAGGAAAAGGTTCTGTTTTGATATGTCCGTCCATCTTTAATCCATGGACGTGAAGCAGCTGCAGCAGGTGCGCAGTGTTACCGGGGGAACAGCTGAGAGCAGGAAAAGAGGCGGGCGCGCGGAGGTAAGAGGGTCCCGCTGTTGCCAAGGAAAGCTGCGGTTGCTACGACACAGTGATGTGATGCAAAGATCACATAACGAGAACCCGCGGGATTTGGGACCTGCTGATAACAAAATGACCGTGCGAGTGTCAAAGTGATTATTTCTAATGAAGTTGCTTGTATTGATAAACAGACTCAACAAGAAGAGTTATTTATAACATAAAGAAGAGACACGTTCCTGTGTCTGCTCTGTATTCTGCATCATAATAAACCTAAAGGCGTCACATATTTTAACAGACCTGTTATGGTAGATTTGTGAATGTTTCTATTGCCCTCCTTTAAAAAACACATTTTTAATGTCAAGTTTTTACCCGAATAAATAAAATGATATATAAAATTCAATTTCCTAGAAACTAATTGTAGCACAGGCCTGCAGGCTTCCACACATTATAGTGCCCAAAGGTACAGAAAGTAGTAAAGTTTATGAAAATGCATGGCTGTGTTGGAAGATGCAGTTACACACTATTCTATGTGTATGTACGAGTACAATATCCTTTTTTTTTAATTAAATAACCTAAAAAAAATACCGATTGCACCTTAAAGTAACCTGTATACTATATTGTGGCATTGCTATTTGTTATTTTTCAACCAGCTGCTGGATTAATCAGGGGAATAGTAGCAACAACGTCAGCATTTATGCACATCTGCTAGGCGCAGCACAAGACTAGCATGACATGCAGGGTGACACTAAGTCCTACAACCACATGAACCACCAAGAAGCTCTTATTTGAATTCTTACTGTGGGACTTTGCTGATCTCCACCTCGCTCTCCTCTTCTAGTGGCACTGGCAGCCTGCTCAGAGTGGACATACAGCCTCACGTCAATTCACAAAGAGGCGCGCACTGCCAACACTGAGCAAACGTACAAACTTTCTCTCTTGTTCTGAGTACACCATCTTACTCGGCTTCAGGCTCCTCCAGCAGCTCTTGACTCCCCAGTGAAAGCTTGATGGACTGTCCCTCACTGGCCATCTGTCTAATAGCCATCTCAGCGGTCTGCCTGGCAACCTCTTCAGCCATCCGGGCCATCTCCATCCTCTCCTGAAGCAGACTGAAGGAAAAATAGGACACGCTTGGCTTGTGTCTAAATCTCTTGCCTCAAATTAAATCAGGTTAATTTCCTTTTGTTGTCCGTTTTCATTGTCTTAAGGTATTAAATAGAATATCTTTTAAAAACTCATCAGGTGTTACCATGAGGAATTACATTCAGCATCTGATAAGGGAAGCAGCTGCATCCCTTCATGTGTCCACCATCCTTACCGCTCCTCCATGGTAGCCAACGCCACCCCTTCAGCCTCCTTCTTGATGTTTTCAATAAACGGCGTCCAACGGCCTGTCTGGGTCTCCGCATCTTCCAGAGATACTTTTGTCGCACTCTCTGATGGTTGTGGCTCCGGCTGGGCATTGCTGCATTTCTCGGACGCCACTGAAAGCAACTGTGAGGGTTGTGTTACTTCCTGGGGTTCAGGCGATGGTGGAACCAGGGCTGAAGATGGAGATTGAGCTTTGGGAGGATCTGCACGCTTCTGCTGGCCCTCGTCGTCTGACTCCACGTCTTCCAGCACCATGTCGGGTTTGAGTTTGGCTGACGCTGTGAGAGGGCGATAAGCACGAGTTGTGCGCAAGAAGTTAGGACGGTGTGTTTGGTCAAATTGGGGGATTTTATCTCAACTGCTCAGGTTTTGAGATGGTGCTGCTTATAATTCTTTTATAATTCTATTCAGCTGCAAGGATTGTCCGATTTTACAAGTTACTCAAGCTGCGGTTCATTGGTGGTAGGCAGCTTTGTCGCTGTTAGGATTTGAAGACCTCTCATTTATCTGTGATATTGATGAAAGCACCACAAGATTCAACTGACACACCGAACCTTTATTATTCTTCAAGTACAGTGTTCATTCACCTGCATAACAAAAGTGTTCTCTTTGTGAGCAAGCGTGGTTCTCTCCAGTCAAATCCAAGCAACGTCACAGCACACCCCAGGCCACATTTCACAGTTCAAGGCTACACAGCAGATACATATGCAGATCAAAACCAACCTTACACTGCACACAGTCTTACACCGAGTTGTGCAATCTCAGCTTAACACGAAGTTTTAAATACACAGTAGCACGACCAAGAACCAAACTGAAGTCAACCATCAAAAAAGACAAAATATTCTCAAGAAAAGGGACTAAAATTAAACTTTGATATGCAGTTTCTTTACAGTGAATGATGACGACATAGAACAGATTGTAATCTGTCCTCATCTAACGCAATAATAGCTGAACATAGCTGCCATTTAATCATTATATCGAAGATAAAAAGGTGTGTGTGTGTGTGTTAAAATTTATGGTAGGTACATCAGGTTTATTACAGTATCTCTTGTTGCTGTTTTTCATTAATGTGAAATGGCAACAGGAATATACAACGTACCCTGACGCAGGGCACACTACAGTCATGTAACAGCCTGTTTTTGGAGTTTCAAATGTAATCTCCAAACCATTACTGGACATTACTGTTACAGTAATACAGTCACTTCAAGCAAATGGCAACTTCCAAATGCTTGAAAATGTGAATATTACAGAAGAAAACACATTTTCAGTGTTAGATTCACTTTACAATACATTCATATTAAACTGCACAGAGTACAGTAAGGTGAGTTTAAGGTATTACTATGTTCGTGTGTGTTCATTTACAGCTGCCTATAGTCCCTATTGTCTGCTGGCAGTTCAATGAGCCTATTGGTCTGTCTATCTGTGCGAGTCAGAGCATCCCCCAGTCGTCTCCTCCTGCTGTTTAAGGGGCTCGCAGCGCCTTCCCCCCTGAAACAGAAGGAGAAGAGGGACTGAGTTAGGCTCCGACCGTCCGACCTTCATTAACTATGGGGAAAAAAACAAGAGGGCGCTTCAGCAGAAAGCATATATGCAGGTGTTTGTAAATGTTACACTCCGTTCAAAAGGAAGAAAGGCTTAGAGTTTTACTGGTACTGAGACGGGTTCACGCTCTTCTGTTAAAGAAATCTTTTCTACAAACTTTTCTCCACAATTAGAAAACACTGAATATTAATTCAGCTGATTGAACTGTGAACTGTGGCGCTCAGGATCAAAAGGTATTGACAGGACAATACAAGACAGACGGAAAAACTCAACTCACCTTTCTGAATGACTTCAGGTGTAGTCTGAAACAGAGGGCAAATAATCAATAGATGACCGAAGTAGAGAAATCAGGTGTCAGGTTTTCGTTGTTTTTGCCGCCATAACTTACATTAGCTTCATCTTTGGATGGAGAAACAGGCTGAGGCATCTTCAGACCCAGTCCTGACACAAACCAGTTGACCACACTGTGGAGCAAAAACCCAAGACTGATAACACGCAGTGCCTCACACTGGGAAAAAGTATCTACCATGACCAACTCGCTTTACTAAAAAAGGAGACACTCTCAAGTCCCGCTTCAGCCACGTGGATGTTATTCAACTAATGTTCAACTTAGGGAAAGAGTTACCAGACTTACCCAGAGGCCTTGCTTTCAGTATCCAGTGAGATTCCACTGATCGATTCAGGTGGCGGAGACAGAACTGTGGAGCAGACAACATAAAGTACTTTACAAAAAATATATCCTCAAACAAAGTCAAAGTTTCTGGCTGTAAACCTGGGATTCTTTGGCTTTATTTACTTTTATCCAGAGACGTGTGGGAGGACTTGGTTGACGGTTCCACGGGCACAACACCAGGGGGCAGTATGACCGGCTGAGGAACTATCTGCTTTATCCAGGTCACCACACTGAAACGGAGAATGCAAGGCGGCCTCTCGAATGTCTGCTGAATATTTAACTGTGTGTCATCAGTGTGCATGTAATATTATCAGGATGCCTATAGGTGTTAGGGGTCCAATCCAGACAACGCAGTGCACACTATTGTTTGCTATGGATGCTGTGCGTGAATCTGGAGCAGGAGGTGCTTCACACTTACTTAGAAGGAAAGTGAGGGCTGGAACTCTCTGTGTCTGACGCCTCGTCGTCTGACACCATCTCCACCACAGGGATGTGGGGGAGTGGATCAAAATCTGAATAAAAAAAAAAAAGAAGATGTCAGCTCTCTAATAAATGACTAAAACCCCAGGACAGCTGTGTTTAAGCTGGTATAATAATAAACACTTTCAAACCATTTAATTTGTGTATTTTGTTATTAATTTACTGTTATTAAAGGACATTGTGGTAGAAATACACATACCTGGCATTGTTTCTACGTCATACACCTGGAACAGCAGAGGGAAAGAGACAAAACACTTCAAATAGAGACGATGGCAGGTACAGTATGTTGCTATTGTTTTGCACTTTGTTTATCCATTTAACAAAGAATTATACATGTTGGTTGCCCTGCTTTATAGCAGTGAAGTTAACGGATGCTGTTTAACGTGATACGCCCCCGAGTTGCTTTATACCCTGAATCCTTATACGCGATTAGTCCTTTAAGCCTGTATTAAGTTACTTCAGTCAAGTGTCACCCACTTGGCTGGACTGAACTGTTGATTTAACTCCATTAAACAGCCGGTACGTTGTTTAATCATCCAGAGATTACGTGCTTTCCGAAGAAACCAACACTGGATTGTTTTAAATGCCAAATATTCTCTGGTTTTGTTTTCTAACCTCCGTGTGTTCCTCATCCTTCTCCGTCTCTTTGTACTTGTCGTCAGGCTGAGGCAGCACTTTGTTCAGACCCTGAGTGACCCAGTTGATCACTCCAGACCTGACAGAGAGGCACATCCTCATTTCATTTCAATTCATTTCATTAGAAATTCAGCAGATGTTCGATCATACTGTACCTGTCTCCATCTTCTCCTGACTGAAAATATAGAAAGAAAAGAGAGAAGAATAGAAAATAAAATGAACTAAAAATAAAACACAACTGTCGTCCAGGAGTCACAGCTGGGGGAGCTATTAATATGACAAAGTGCGTCTTTACACACCAACACAACAAATGCATGACCTTTGACGTGACACATCACATCTCGTGTGTTTGAATGATGAAGATGAAAAGAATTTGAATACAACACAAAAGGTTTGATCCAACAGTGTGAACGGTACTAATCACACAGTTAACGAGGGTCACGAGGAGGTCGTCCTCCTCCTGTAGGTGGGATCTTTCCTCAGAGTCTGGGAACTCTCGCTTTCTCCAGGATAGAAGACATGAATCTAACTTTCTTTCTTTTGGTAATTTGGACTAAACTGTACAAACTCATCTGATTAAACAGCTTCTCGTGAGAATTTATTCATGACAACAGGGGTACAGATATGCACGTTAGTGCTGCTGGAATAAAGCTGTTCATTAGCATCATTTACAACAGCTCCCTAAGACAGGATCCCCAGCAAACGGTGTGTTTAAAGATGAGTGGCTTCAAAATATTCGCCTGGCATGATCGGAAAAAAAAAAATGGTTGTTACATTTCTTTGTAGTTTAGTTCATTTCCTTCGACTTTGAGGTGCCGTTGACAGAAACACCCCTCCGTCATCTAAAGACTTACCTTGGCTTCAGAGTTGGCTCTGCTGAGTCGGGGGGTGCCCGAAGGCTGTGGGAGCGCGCTGACGAACCCATTAGACAACCAGCCTAATACTCCAGTCTGTGCTTGGCTGTAAAGTATGCGCGCACACACAGGTAGACGTCAGCAACTGCACATGCACTGGGACACAAACAGGGAGCTGATGGACAAAAACATTTACCCGTCCTCTGAAACCTCTTCTGCATTTTTCAGTGCAGGCGTCTTCACTGTAGCTGCAGGAGAAGTTAAAGACATGAACGTTGCTGTTTGTGCACAAACAAAGATAAAGGTGGAGTAGAAATGAAATAAAAGGTTGCAGATAATCCTCACCCTCTGTGTTTTTGGTTGGCTGAAAGGAAAGAAAAGAAAGACTGTTAATGACTCTGTATGAGTGCAGGCTACATTTTTATACGTGTGCGTGTGCGTGTGTGTGTGTGTGTGTGTGTGTGCGTGTGTTGTCGTACAGCATCAGGGGCCTTGGGAGCGTCATCTGTCCCAACAGCATCAGGAGGTTGGGGTACCACTTTCACCACCCAATTAAACATCCTGATGAAGTAAAACACAGAAGCACAAAGTCAGCCTCTTAAAAAGCCCTTCATCAAACATGGCTGATCGTCCTGATGATGATAATAAATCAGTAACTCTTTAATCGTGGGTGGGTTCATTAAAGCAGCCTCTTCAGCTGCCTGAAGGGGAGCCCTCAACTGGAGCTAATGGGGTCTGATGAAGGGCATTCACCTGCTTCACACTGTCAGCTCAGAGAAGAGTTACCCAGAAATGCATGCCATGCAAAGTCCACACAGAAGTCGAACATTAGAGGACATTAGCAGGCAGGACGTTGTTCCAGCAGCAGCAAACCGTAAGCTGCTTTAGCGAGAGGCTCCACGGGCGGTCGATCGCTCAGTCACTTAAATCAGAAATGATGAAACTGTCCCAAACGTGGGAATGAGAAACTTTGAAGCGGCCTATGCACACGACTGAAGATGCAATGTTTCAGAGCCTGCAGGAGCACTACTTGTCTAATTGATCTCAGACATGTGTGCACGTTTTATCCATATTGTCCTCTGTGACAGTTCATCGTCCCATCGAGATAATCCTCTTCAGCAGGGGGGAGACAACTGGAGGATGTCCCGCACCGTGATCTCACCTCCCAGGACACGAGACAAACGCAGGGATTATTTCTAAATGTTCATCACAACATTGTTCTTTTATTTCTTGCGGGACAGCGATCAGTGATTGTGACCTAATGAGGGAGGGTCTTAAAGATTCATTAATTCAGCTGCATCTATAGGTTGACTCTAGACGCATAATACAGCAGAACAAAGGTCTGGTAAAAGTTTCACAGCTCTCAGAGCTGCTGCATGTTTTCAGCAGTGGGAATCGTTTCCAGGAAGAATCCTCTGGTGGATAATCCACGGAGAAGACTGCTTCGAAAAACTGTGTGAGCTGCAGTCGTTGCACTTTTAATTTCTGACAGGAGCTGCCCATCAGCAGAGATCACAGGAGCCTCTTCTCAAATTTGTAGCAATGGATTAAATAGTCCAGTGTGGCCCCCAAATAATCTACTCAAGTAACTGTCGCTCTCACTGCCTAGGATCAAGTGTTGACACATATCCTTATTATAAATGGTCCCTTCACTTGTAAAGAAAGAAAGAAAATAATTCAAGATTATAATTTAGATTTATTTTAAATAGTTCTTCAAATTCAGCTCCTGGCTACAAAAAAACGTTAACGAAGGTCAGACAGTGCAGACTATGAAGCTACAATAACTTCTGTAACTTCACCAGCTGTCTACTCAGTCAGGTCTTAATGCACCGCCTAAGTAATCCACAAAGTTCCACATTTCACCGTGTACACAATAACAGCCCTGCCTTCCTTACCTGCGTGCCTATAGGTGGTTCTGCATGCCGGTGGTACAGAGATCTCAGGTGTGGCACAGCCGGCACAGATCTGCTGAGATCTTCACAGCGGATGCCCGCAGGGCTAAGGAGATTACCCCGCAGCACCTGAAGGTCAAGGCACAATCCCAGACTGTGAGCAATCTCAGATTAACAGCGAGGAAACGTATCATTGGGACATCTTCTCCGTAACCTACATACTTTGTAACAGAAAGAAACGTGGCCCTTTCCCTATCAGATAACAGTCATTTAAACATGTGAGCTCATGCAGCAGAGATTTCAACTGAATCATGAATGTAAACGAGTCATTGTGTAACCAGCGGACGCATAATACGCATAATAACCAAGTTATTCAGAATGCATTCATGCCCGACGGTAACAACAAGTTACTACATTTCTTTCATCTTTACAGAAAAGTTCAGCATTTTGGATTCATTCACACTATTTTGCTGATTAGGTAAGCTCCTAAACTAGACTGCAGTGTCACTGAACATGCGTGAGTCTGACTTCATATCACTGCATCTAGCGAGGGATAAAGCGTCAGTGTAAGTCTCGTCAGGCTTACAGGTGTATTACCCATGCAGTCATAGAAGAGGAGTGAAAGCCAAGGCCAACCGACAGCTATTGGTCGGCAGCTACCCTGCCCTGCTGGGTATGAGTCTGGTGAGTTTGACATGTAAAGCTTGCTATATTAAGTTGCTCTACATTTGTTTCATTATGTATTTTACTTGGCTGTGTTTCATTTACCTCCACGACAGAAACCTACAACACCACGAATGAAGTGAGTTACTTGATCACTGTTGCCATGTCGGCCCAGTTTCACCTTTTCCCATCCTTTCTTCACACAAGTCGTTACGTCCAAGGTTGGTTTTTTTTTTTAGCAAAGCTCAGCGTGCTTGTTCAGCTGCTCCTCGGACAGGAAATAATGCTAACTCAGCATTGTGCCGTCAGCCTAAATGTCATTGAATCAGTGTTGAACTCTGACACTTACTCTGGTGACAGGGAGGCAAAAGTAACTGAAATTCATTTATTACAATCAAAAGAATTTGGCAGGAACACCGTGAAAGCATGGATCCATCCTGCCTGGTATCAGCAGGCAAAGGTGGAGGCGGTTTAATGGTATGACAGACACTCTTGGCGCCTTTGTTTGGACACCACAGCCTAGCTGGCTATTGTTGCTGACCACATCCATCCTTCTATGATCAGAGTGCCTTCTGATGGCCTTCTCCAGCAGGATAGCGCAACATGTCACAAAGCTCAAATGATTTAAAACTGATTTCTTGAACATGACAGTGAATTCACTGGACTCAAACAGCCTGCACAGCCTCTAGATGTCAACCCAGTAGAGCGTATTTGTTATGTGGTGGAACGGGAAGTTCACATCACGGATGTGGAGCTGATAAATCTGCTGCTATGATGCCGTCATAACAATATGAACCAAACATGCCTGAAAATGAGTCTAACACCTTTTTGAAATGGGAATATTTCACCCTCTCTTGCATTGTGATGTCATTTTTACTTGCCAACCTGAGGAAGAGTCGTTGCAACTGTAAAAGTGGAATTTAAGAATGAAAAGAAGGTGGACAAAGCTAATGGGAGGACTGGGAAATAGGTATGAGGAAGACGAAAGCGCGGCCTGATGCCAGAGGGTGATTAAGGAGGATTCAGGACAGCCGTTGTTAATTGTCAAACTGGTAAACAAGACGGTGTGTTTCTCGTCCCGGCTGGTAGCGTGCAAACTAAGGTGGAGCGGAGTAAGAATAGCTGCCTAAGAGACAATTTTATGGCCATCAAATTCAGTTCAAAGAGCAGATCATGTGTCTGATCGTCCAGGTCAACACAGACTGAGGGGAAGTGAGAAAGTCACTGGCAGGTGGACGAACATTCACCAGCTCAGATAAATGTACATTTAAAGAAGCCTCCTCCTGCCATTTATGGTGCTGATGAAGCAGGAGGCAGCGGGTAGATCTCATTATCAGCTCAGCATGAGATAAGCTGAGAAAACAGGCTGATGACACAGAGCCTTGGCTGGAATATAGTAGTTCCACACTGTCCTCGATTCTAACTGAACAGCTGGATAAGACCTGGCCAGGTGGGTGGTTTGGGAAAAGATGAGGTACGGAGAGAGTACACAAATACACAACTGTGTTTAACTGAGCCCCCCCCCCCCCAAGTTTTATCTTGAAAGTGTCATATTTGAGTTATCTGAGAAACTGTGTGACAAAAGAAAGGTCAAAGGAACGAAGAGGGGAAGATGAACAGAGAGAGCAGCTGAAGAGTGGATGATCTGTGACGAGACTAATCCTGATTACCTCTGACACCAAGGCGCTCTCATTTACAAGACAAAGGAAATCACGCAGGAGCCTCGCGCGCACACTTAAATTGGTGTGCCGAGCTCAATACTTTGGTCCTGTACTGAAACCAATAGGAAAAACACTGAAAAAAATACAATTCAAATTTCACATACTTACAAAAATACTAGGACTGGCAAAGTTAACGCGTCACGATTAACGCGACTAAAATATTTTATGTAATTAGCCCTTCTGGAGCACAGGATGGACAAACTGCCCGAAATGCGTTGACAGCGACATTTCAGGGATTTTGAGTCCGTCTGCGCTCCAGATGGGTTACATTTTTAATCGCGTTAATCGTGATTAACGTTGACAGCCCTAAAAAAAAAAACAAAAAAAACATAACAGCAAATTTACTCACTGCAAATATTGTTAGATGAGTACTGCTGTAGCTGTGAGAAGTGGAGCTCACTTTCATTATTACATCATTTAGCTCACAAAGACAGTTTTGATTTACAAAGTCACTGCTGCCTTTAGCTGCAAATAAACGCAACAAAGAGATTTCCTTTGAAAGGTTATTATTATTGTTAATATGTTGAAATATATTAATAATATTAAAGATTAAAGTTGGAAAAAATGCTAATATGCAGTACCTGAAGCCATCTGGATGCATGAGAGGGAGGGAATTTTGCAAGATCGTGTTTTCAACGTTTTCTGAAGCAACAGCTCCCTCTTGTGGCCAAAAGTATGAATAAAACTGATGAAGTTGAAACCAGTTTAAAGGCACAGACAAAACATGAACACACAGAGCAGCAAAGAAGACTTGTGTTGCTTTTTATCCGACTTTTATTGTGAAACCTTTAATGTACTCTACACTGTGTGAGTGCACAGGCCTTATCGAACATGCCCTGCATGCATCATCATCATCATCATCGTCGTCCAAAAAAACCAAAAACTCTACTGCTGCTCTAACAAAACATCTGAATGCACACAAAATGTGCAAAACTACAAATGATAATGTAAAAAAGTAAGAAACACATAAGAAAACGTTTCTCCCATACTATTTATATAGTTCTTTTTTTTTAAAAACGCCCCCGCAGTATTCACAGGAGGGGAAAAGTCACAATGAAAGAAGATGCAAAGGTTAACAAGGTTAAAATGTTGATAGATGAGCCGGGAAAGACAATAAGACGAGATCCCATCACATCCTGCAGATGCTTCTGTGGATTCATTATCTTTTAAATGCTTGAGCTGACTTTCCAGAAGAGTGGAGGAGAAAATTAATACACTGGGGAATCGCAAACTGCTGAAATGGAGGGAAAAAGACAAAGAAGGAATAAACAAAAGTGAGGAGAAGAAAACGCAGACAAAGTCATCTCTAGCCCACGACAACAGAGCAGAGCAAAAAACGAGAGTTGAAAAGGAGAAGCGGACTCAAGTGGCCCAATGTAGGTCAGGAGGCACAACGCCAGCATTGCCCCTCCTCTAAATCCTTCTAACCTCCCTTTCTCCTTCCTTCCTTTCCTCTCTCGTCCTTTTACGCAGAAACCTGGAAAGGAAATGCTGACAGAGCCCTCCCTCTACCTTCCTCGGTTTCCTTCTCTCCTCATCTCCTTCCCTCTCATTTCCCTTATACTCTTTATTCACCACCATCATTTTTTATAACTCCCCCTTTTGCATTTTTCCCAGCTCCCCCGCCTCCCCCTCATGCCTGACGGTACTAAATCTGCAACATGTGGGCTTAATGGAAACCAGACCCTCACCCATTCTTCGTAAGCCTGCAGGCCTCTCCCTTGTAGACATAATTAGCTTTAACTCTATCTTTAGCATGTAAAAAAGAAACAGATCTGTATAAAGAGGACGCAGTTGCTTTTTCACTCTTCACAGGCTGAGACTGCAGATTTTTTAAAATACCACAATCATTCTCGATAGCGCCCATAAAAAGCGAATAAATCCTAACGCCGGCACTGGCCGTATATATCAACAAGTCTCCGCTGGGATCGTGTTTTTAGCAGCGCAGTCTGCACAAGGCTGTGGTGGGAGGAGGGGAGGCTGGAGCCTAAGTGTCTGTCTACGTGCTGTGGGCGGACGAGTGAACATGTATGCACAAATCAGAGCAGATACAAGCTTTTTTTTGAGCTAATGTGTGTCATATGTGCAGGAAAGGTCAGACATAATGGGCTCAGTGGGAAGCGGGCGAGTCACGGACACACAGCTGTGTAACATTCCTGTGCTGGTAGGAGGACGAGCTTGGCCTGCCAGCGCTGCTTTGCACCAACACACAAACTGCAGAGAAGCAAACTCAGCACAACAAACATGGCAAAGTGCAAACGATCTCTTCTAAACAGAAAAATATTGTTGAAGCATCTCAATCAAAAAATATAGAAGATCGATCTTATAAATGCAAGCAAACGTGTTTATGTGAATGTGTGCTTCTGTGTAATATATGTGCTCTAAAGACTTTGTCTGCATTTACGCTACAAATAAATCCCCCAAACGTCCTCGGTCCGGTTACAGTTGATGCAATCACACATTCCTGGTGAGTCATGAATCTTTTACAGTTCACCTAAAGTGGTTGAAATGTCATCTTTTAAGATGTGATGGAGAAAGGGTTTTTTTTTTTTTGTTGGGGTACCTTTTCGGACTTTGGGAAGGCACAGAGAGAGGCACAGGAGAAAAACTTGTGGCGGAGCTAAAGTCGAGGCCAGAATGTGGGAAAGTGAAGCTCCACAGGCGCTGAATCCACTATATTTTTTATTATGTCACACGAGCAGTAAAAGTTCTCCCAATGACTAACAGGCCCATCATCAGCTTGTTCAAACTTTCAAAGCTTCTTCTCCTCTAACGCCAAAAGTAAAAACTGGATGGCAGCGACTGCACTGATCGATCTCTCGTGGGTCACACCCAGTCCTGCAGCGAACGCTTGCAGTGCACCAAGGCCCTCGGTGTCTCTTTGTTCTGAAGAGTCCTGAGGATGGCGTAGATTAGGACGAGGATGCACAGGATGAGCACCAGGGGAACGACCACCATAATCAGGGTCATGACCTTTGATTCATTGTCAGCCACGGTCACCACCACATTCACGTCTTTGTCCTCCTCTTCCTCTGTGCCGCCAGGCTTAGCGGTCTCTTCTCGCTCCGAGTTTGTGTCTTTGTCCCGGCCTCTGTCTGGCTCTTTGTGCTCATCTTTGCCTCGGTCTGAAGGCTTGACCGGTTTGTCCTCCGGCCCCGGCTCGGTGTCTGTGTCGGGCTTCGGTTCGGGGACCCCCACGCAACCCATGAAATCCTTCAGGATGGAGCGGGGGTAGCCTTTGTCTGCTTCAGATCGGCGATTGTCAAATCTCCAGTAATTGGTGCCTTTGTAGAAATAGGTGTGAGCTGCACGAGAAGGAGCAAGGAGAGATTTTTAGGTAACCTTATAGTTACTGCTTACACAGTATGCACAGTGCTGACGTTTGGAAGCAAGACCCCTTCATGTGAATTGACTCTTTCTGGCTATAGACAATTATAGAAGTATCAGACAGTGCTTTCATGTAGCCATCTGTACCACTGCGGCTACAACTAGCTTTCACAAAGATTGAAGAGGCTCTGTCCAAAGATACTAAATATGTCCACAAGCACTTTTCAAAGTCACTCATTGCATCGTAAAATAATCAAAAGCAAGAATTAGTGGTTTTCCACGGGTTTTGTTCTCCCCTTTTTCTCGTTGATTAGCAGAAAACCAGCAGAGACGACCCGTCCAGAAATAATTCCGCCCACACAAGTCACAGTCAACAGGTAGTTATTGTATTTTTTTTTTTTTTAACTTGGGTTATTTCCACAGATGAAGCAGCACGCTTGCTGTTAGCGCCACTCCATGCTAAGCAGAGTTTTCTGGCTGTGCGCCAAACCTTTTTAAACCTTCTAATTTACTTTGCCTTCACGTGACAGAACAACAATTTGTTTGATGATATGAAACAATTCTTTTTAAACACCACAAAGCCTTCGCGAGGGCCAGGCCCGACTATTTTGGTCAAGTATGCCAAATTATTGTATGCAATAAAATCAAAATGCAATAAATTCTTTAAAATATGTCGCCTTCATGCACTAACTGACAATAAGCTGCATGAATAAGCGCGCACAGTCTCCTCAGGGTAAGTGTGTGTGTGCTAAGCAGGCTGCCTGCAGAGCGTTTGGGTGGAGATCCGGCTGTCACTGAGTGCATTTAGAGCTGCTCTGACACAGATCTCATTTCCAAAAGGAAGGACGGGCCAACCCACAGACCAGAGCTCTCTTTCCTCCGTCTCTGCAGCCTCACTAATTCACCATTTCACTCCACTACCCGTTTATTCTTTCACTCCCTCCACCTCCACCTTGTCTGCTCTGTCATGCTGCTCTCTTGCTTCCAACAGTGAATGCGAAGCTTTTGATGTTTTACTGCGATTCTCATAAACCAAAGCTGTTGGATGTTCCCACTGCTGAAATAAAACCTAGCAAATTGCTCAATTTAAACTCATTACTTACCTCCATCATCGCTGAGGAAGGCTCCTTTAGGGGAGAGAGGGATCCTGCCCCATCTGCTGATTGGTTTGGGGAAGTCGCGATCTGTAGTCCGGGTCTCCTCGTTGTATCGCCAGTACCTGCGTGACAATAAGACGTATAAAGATGTCTACGCAGTATTAAAACCTCTGCGCTCCCTGTATCCGAATCATACCTGTCTCCCGAGAAGAAGTATGTGTATCCGTTGGGCTCCCACCAGATAGCTGTGTCGATCCCATGTGGAGGAACGCCTTTTCCATAGTGATATAAAGGCTGTGGGTACCCTGGCATCACGTCAGCCTCCCTGAACACCCAGAATCGATCACCTGTAGGCACAGATGGAGACGATTCTTTCTCTAAACAAAGAAATAAAAGCACAGAGTCGAGCTTCCCCGCACAGCTCGTGTTTCTGACATGGCCAATCGAGGGAAAAATATAAGGCAAAGGTAAATGTGAAGAAAGGAAGGGAGAGCAGGGCAGATGAAAAGAACCACATGGTCAGCACACGAGGTATATATCAGGAGGTTTACTCACACCAGAAGAAAAGCAGAAAAGACAGGAGAGGTTGAAATGGCATGCATAACACACATTTTCCAAGATTTCCATATGTGAGGGGTAATTCCTCTCCTAAGCCTAATCTTTGGACACACTTTCAGCCACTTTCCACTTCGACTGCCAGGCTGCACTCCAGTGTAACAGGTAAGCCTGAGCTAATCTGTGTGAGCTTGATGTGAAAAGACGAGGTTGTCTTTGTAGGATCGACTAAACTGCAGGTCAGTCAGAAGAAATCTGTGATCAGCTGCTGCAGAAATCACCACATGTAAAAGTCAAAGCACCACGGCTGCTCACATCTGGAGCAGCGCAGTCAGAGAACGCTGATGTAACCCTCCACCTCATTCATGAGGCCATTCGGGGCTCAGCTGGAGCGGAGCGGGACGGGGCCAATAGCAGCTGCCACGCTGCACAGGCCTTGTTCAAAACACCCAATGAAGTCATGAACACACATTAAGAAATGCAAACTCAGTGCTCTCGTTCCATTCGCAGCAATCGTGTCGTAATGTTTTAACAGCGGCTTATTCTTTTAAGGGGAGTCATTTCTTTTCTGTGGTGTTTTAACAGTTTTTACTCATATCCATGTGATTCAGAAACTTATAAAACAAGCTGTGTGGGGAAAAAAATGTAGAGTTTGCATTGAATGGTTCAAATTTTGTGTTACACTGATCCTCAGAGATGGTGCATGCCGCCAAGCAGGGAGCTAAACTAGAATAATATTCAACCAGGAAGGTTTTGATGTAACACACTCTGCTCAGCATGTGGGTGACGTGACTGGTTTGACTTGTAATAAACAGCTGTGATGTACCTTTAAAAAAGACAAATTTGCCGTCGTGACGTTCGTACGCGGCGTCGATGTCGGTGGGGAGACCGTTCCAGAATACAGATATCGGCATGGGGTAATTATCGAGGACGCGGTTGCTCCGAACCCGCCAGAACCAACGACCCTGCAAAAGCAAGCAAAACAACGATGCACGTCTGTCTTCGGGCTTATTTACATCCCCTTGCATGACTCGAATGTTGTTGCTGTGAGTAAAGTGCTGTTTGTTTACCTTGAAGACAAACATCTCCCCCCTCAGCATGGTCACTGTGTCAAAGTCTCCATCGCAGATGTTAGGAGGCTGGTTGTCTGGCTTGGGAGGCTGAGGAGGAGCAGGAGTCCTTGGAGGAGGAGGACGAGGGATATCTTTTGGTGGAGTGACGGGGTCTGGTACAGGCTGGGATTCGGTGGTGGTGGTGGAGGTAGGGAGGACGGGAGGAGAGGTGGGACCAGGGCTCGGTTCGGGTTGGGCTGGAGGATCCAGGTCGGCGTCAGTCGGGCCGCGTGGGGCATCAGCTGGAGAATAAGTGGTGGGCTGGTCTCCTGGGAGGGAGGGGGAGGTGGGGGAGTTGGCACTGGGTTCGTCGTCAGGGGCGAGCGGAGAAGTGGGGGAAGCATCAGTGATGAGGGGAGGACCTTGGGGGAAAAAAAAGGAGGGAACAGGAAAGGCTCCAGTCTGTCTGTGTGGCATTAGACATTAATATTTTCTTTTATTCTCTTCCTTTCCGACTAAATATCCTGCAGCAGAGTGAAAGCTATTTTCCACTTTGTGATTGACTCTCACTGCTGCTCTTTGGAAAAAATCTGCTGGTTGCTAAGAGAGGAAAACATACAGATAAAGTCAGTTATGCAATAGGCATCAGCTGATGGGCTCAAAGATGTATTGAGTTACACTGGACCAAAAGCTTTGCTAGGAACACATCACGGCCAGTATGTGAAGAAATCCACAATCTTTACAAGACCTGAACTTTCCTACAAAGCCTCAGTGCTGCCAAATGAGAAGTAGGGCCGTCGTAGCACATCGCAGCACAAAGCAACGATAATGTCATTAGTTACTCACACATATATGGACTCCTTTTAAATTAAACTGTATTTCAGTGGAATAAAAATGTCACATTTGCGAAAGACCTTAGTTGGCTGTTATCCTCATAGGAAAACAGGATTGGTACGAGCGGGCGTGTCCACGTCTCTGCACAAAGAAAGGAAAAAGCCCCTTCCCTAGGACAAGGCAGACAGCACCACCGATGTTACAAAGTCTTTTGCTCAAAAGGAAAATACATCCCAAACCCAAAGATGTCAGTGAGTCTTCTCAGCAAAATCTCAGGCAGCATTAATTCATCCTTCCTTTAGGCTCAGTTTTGTATCGACCATCTCCAGAGGGAATTAAAAAAAAAAACGTTCTTGTTGGCTGGTAACACTGCGCTAAAAGCTCCCAACTGTTACTGTGAGGGTAAGGACATTTATATAAAACGGCGGCCTGCTGATGTGAGAGAATGAAACAGTAACGCCATGGGACGTCAAATCAAAACAAGTGTGAAACCTGCGGAAAATCCTCGTTTTTCTCTAAAGCTGAAGAAATGCAAACTTCATAAATCACCAAGTGTGAACAATTCATGTCTGCGGTTTGAAAGCACCGTGATACGCCGACAAATGGCATCTGTTAATTAACAATGCCATCCATTCAGGAAGAAGAAGATGGGCTCATCATAATGGAATGCATGACATTCCGCTTCACTGCATCTGCTGCTTCCTGCAGCCCTCTGTAAGGATCCAGATGTGATACGACTGGGATGTAGCATCAAAATACAACTGACATTTTGCTCTCTAACAGCGATCAAAGCTCACAGTGTGAACACAGAAGACTTTTTCTTAAATTCACTGTTTGGTTTTGCTGCACACGGAGGATGAAACTCATCTGAGGATGGCGTGCCCGACAATAAAGAGACTCAATAAATGGAAAGGCTTTCGTCGTGGGGGCAGGGCACATTTTAAATGTTAATCACTAAAGACAAAAATAAAGTTTGCAGCATTTGCTTTTCGATTCAAAAGAGTATTTTTCAATAAATACTGTTAACATGCATTCAAATAGCCCCAAACACTGGACTGGACTGCTGTGCAAGGATTTAACATGAGCATAATGAGCATATTTTCTAGTAAGATCCATAATTTCCAGAGCATTGTTGGGTTTTCACATCTCTTCTGCAGCTCAAAGAAGAGGGACATATTTTTCAGCACCTCGTGTAGTCGTGACGATGTTATTAGTCCAGATTCTGTTGGTAGAAATAACTGTGTAGATTGCTGAAGACATGCAAAATAAATGGGTTTATTAGAGCGCATTTTTCTCACCATATATGTACTGTATGCCTCTGATGTCGTCCTCATGGAGCGTGAAGTTGTGTGTGTGGACCCACTGGTAGAAAGGAGCCATTGTGGCCCTGGGGTTATCCGAATGCTCCAGGCCCAGAGCATGACCGAGCTCATGAACCGCAACCAGGAAGAGATCTATACCTGCGAGGCACGTGAGACAGGCGGAGGCTGGATTATTTGTTATAAGTGTACGCAACAAGGAAAATGCACATTACATTACGGTTGGTGTGCATGCAAATTAACACAAAAGGTACTGAGAGATCGTGCTAAACCAGCCCAGACTAGTGAAAACATCTGGATTTAGCTAACGATAGTAACATTTATTAGTGTGGAATCACCGAGTTCGACTGCATTCAAGGACCCTTCCAGGCTGCCTCCCAGCTGATACCGACCAAAACAGCTACTGTTCAGAGATAAAGTGTAATGTGTCACATAAGCAGAGAGAAACCAAACCACTGACCTTCTGGGTTTTCGTTGTCCAGTGTCCAAGGCTCATCTGAATCAAAGTGTGTGTCCCCACCTATTCCTGGTCCGGGATAGTAGGCATGGGCCAGAGACCCACCCTCGCCATCGAACAGCGACATATCACCATGGAAACCAGAGGCAAACAGCAGCAGGATATCGGCGAGCTTCGTCTGGTTGCCGTTGAGGCCGTTTTCAGGTGGTAGCTCCTCAAAGGTGAGCGGCGTGACTCGTCTCCAAACACCGAAGGCTTTGCGGATCGCATCGTACGTCCGCTCCTCTCCCAGTGACGGGGGGATATTTTGGCTCATTATACTGAAGTCAGAAGAAAAATCTTTTCAGAGCTGCCCTGTGGAACACTTTTATCTATTGCAGTCTAATTATTTAATTTGGTGCTGGAAACCTGTAGGTCATGTGATCTGTGTCCCACCGCTGCCCAGTGAGAACGTAGCGCTTCTTCCGTGATCTGTCAACCAGATCCTCTGGCTTTCTGTCAGGGAGGCCACAACGAGGCCGCCGCATGGCCC
>VURO01020782.1:9165-34731 GCA_015108175.1 Pelvicachromis taeniatus
GCCCAACCCCCCCCCCACTGCTGATAAAGCCTCAGAGCACTGCAGTTACTCATAAACAGTGACGTTATGATAACTGCTCGTACAGAAGCTTCAGTGCTGGGATAAAACCCGGCCAGCTAAGCGTGCCCACATGCTCGTATTTCTTCTTCTTCGGTGGTGTTTTATAGTGTGGCGTGAATCAGAAGGTAAATATGCAGTGTAATATTTGTGGGTATACGTACTGTTTGTGTGTTTTAGTTGCTAACAGAAAGGCAGTGTTGAATATTTATGTGCATTATATGTGTTTTTTGTTTGTTTGTTGTTGTTTAGAGAATTTTCGGGGGTCAAACAGTTCAGAAAGTGTGTGTGTGTGTGTGTGTTTGTGTGTGTGTGTCAGTTGTTTCCTTTCTGTGTGTGTGTGCGTGTGTTTATCTGTATTCAGTGTTATGTGTTCATTTTTCTCAAGTGATGCAAAGTAATCAATTAAAATGTGACATGATGTGAGACACCCCCCATTTATTTGCTGCTTTTACATTTACTCCTTAACGACACCAGTCATGAAAAATTAGCCCATCACTTGATGCCCAGTCATTATTCTTCCAGTTGCTTACCGTACATTATTCATAAGTTTTTTATGTTCACATTAAACTGCTGTTATAATTTGGCTTTGACTTTTGTTTTTCATTATAAAATATTAAATCATCCATAACACTCCTTACTAACAGAGCTTGGTCTTATATATACATTTTCTTAACTGCTTGTCCAGCTCAGGGTCTCTGAGCGGCTGGAGCTGATCCCAGGTCAGCAGTCCACCACAGGGGGAACACAGAGAGAGAGACATTCACACTCATAGAAACTATGAATTATATAAAACACATGGTTGAGTAAATATCCCTCCAGAAGCTGCAGGACGGGGTTGGAACATCAGGAAGTGATCAACATGTCAGAGCGGAGATTTTGCAGCTTTAACAGATGCTAAATGAGGAGGGTCTGTACATGATGGCACAAACCTTCATCACTGTCACGTGACCTGCAAACCATTTTAACCAAGCAGGCACATCCATGGAAACTGAAGACTTTTTTTAAATTTCTCGCCCTAAGACAGCTGGGATAGGCTCCAGCGCCCCCCGCGACCCTGAAAAGGATAAGCGGAAGCGAATGGATGGATGGATGGATTTATTTTTGGCTTTTGAGGCCTTTATTTTGACAGGGAAGAGCAGAAAAACGGGACAAACCCAGACTGCTGCAGTGATAACTTCTCCACATGTTGTTTCCTAGTGAAAATGGAGGCTGCTTGTAAGCTTAACCCAGTAGTCCTAACACATAAATCAAACCAAAGAGTGACAGAAAAGGTCAAAAGAAAGAGTTATTTCCGTCCCCTCAACTCTTTCTGGAGATCCTGCCTCAGTGCTGGCTCCTGCTTCACTCCTAATGCAATTCTTTTTCTTCTAAATCAGAGTAAAAGTCCCTGTGCATCAGAAAAATCTCATGAATCATATTTCCCCTGGTTAAAAGTTCAATAAAAAATGGATTCCTGTATCGGTATGTGACAAGCGTCACAGTGGAAAAAAGTATATAAAATGCTCAGTAATTTTCCAGGTCACAGGTGAATTAAGTTAAGCTTGAGTTTGTGCGCTTATTGGGTAATCTATCAGGTTTCGTAAAGTGATTTGATTTAAAGTCTTGATTAAAAAACGTTGTTTTATTGTGTGACATTCTCGAGCTGCTCATTTATTTTTGTATAACAAGTTTAAAAATGGTTAAATGCTTTTATTCTGTATCCTGTCGGAGGAATTCCTCCTTAGAAAGAAAGAAATCTTACAAACATGAATCAGGTCAAGACTTTTCCTTTATTACATATTTTACATGCACAGGAAATGTGATTGTAATAGGATTTCACTAAAAAACAACATAGCTGTGATTCTTTGTCTTGTTACAGTCTCACTCCTCTGTGTAAGTTCAGGCTATGCCTCGAGACCAAGCTCCTAAAGGGATTAACACTTCCCTGGTGTTAACAGATAGATAGGACTCTCCCGGCCTGGACACTCCATTTTCCAAGAAACAAATTACGTGCATCATTAAATGATCATTTATTATCAGGACCTGCCAGCAGATCTGAACTCTAACAGTCCTTTCAATTACATTTTTCCACGTAAAACTGTTTCAAGTCTCAGTTTAGGCGTAAAACAGTAAAGTTATGCATCACGAGAAGCTAGATTTTCAAAAAATATGGCACATGTATCCACACATTCACTCTCTTTATGAAGCAATATGTAATTTTCCACCTTTAGACTATTTTTGACAGTTTTTTCATCCATATTGGGGAAATTGATTTCCTTCCAATTCAGCAAATAAAACCAGAAATTATTTCTCACAGTAATGACATAAAAAGCTGTAAAAAAGTCATTTCAGACTTTACAGATGAAAGGCACTATACAGCAGTATCGCTTCTTAAAGTGTTAATTAAAAAAAACGTGACAAAACCCTTTGTGAGGCAGTCAGTAAGGCTCTGAAGTGACTCACCAAAGACGGCTAAAAATACAGCGTCATGGATGCCTTTCAAAATAAAAAAGCCTTCTTAATTTAGCCTTAATTAAGTTTCCATCAAAGGGCGATTCTTCTCACGCTGTTTATTTTAACTACATTTTTACTGCAGTCTCTGTTACAGCGCTCTCGTGTTAAATACACATGAGCTGCTGGTGCTTTAATAAAATCAATTTTAATCAGGATGCTAAAAAATTTGAGTTGCTTTTGAGTTTTGATTTCTTTGCTTTCTTTGTGTTTGAGGTTTTTGATTTTTGCGATTGTGTTTATAGCTTGATGACTTTATCAGTATTTCCCTTTCCCGCAGTTTAGTCTGTGACTTCAAGCCTTCTGGGTTTCCCGCTGCCTCCTTCATTCAACTTTAGTATATTATTTTAAAGTTTCAGCGTTGGGATTTTTCAGCACTAGTTTTTTATATTTATCTTCACCTGTATCTTTTCTCTGATTGGTCCCCACTGTACATTATATAGCCCTGGCCTCCCTTTAGTCTGTATCTTAGCCTCTCTCCCCTGATGTGCTCTCCTGGCTGTCTCTGCATTTCTGATTTGTCCCAGTACACTCCTGCATTTGGTTCGCCTGCACCTCATATTTTGATTTTTTATAAATATTAAAACAAAACTAAAGTATTCAAGTAAGTTATTTTAAAAATATTGACCCAATAAAAAAAAAAAATCAACCTGTGATTATTTCAATTTTTTCATGATTACTGATGATTGTGGGTGAAATGTTAAAGCAGCAGATCCTTCCAGCCTTTATTTACTGTATTTGTCTTTGTGTGTTTATTTTTGTATGTTTGTGAGTCCGAATGTTTTTTTTGTATCCAGTGATATACTGTATATTTGTGTAAATGCCTTTAATGTGCGTTTAAGCTGTGGTGCTGTGTGTGAGCTTGATGCGTGTTTGTGTATTGACAGTCGAGGTTGAGATGACAGCAGGCGGCCTCGCTGTTATGGATTTTCTTGTAGCTGTTAGATCACAGACGTGCGTGAGATGATGTCAGCAACCTTTCGGGACTTAACCCAAGAGACTGACATGAAGCTCAGATCAATCACACCTGACTCATCGCCTCACCTGACCGCTTGTCTCATCTTTTGCATTGTATTACATCCATCTCACCGTCCCTGCTCTCCTCTGTATATCTTCACTATCTGCTGATTATTTCTCCCACTTCTTCTGTCACATTCGCTGACATTCATCTTACTCCTGCTTGCTGTCCGTCAAATGTTTACCTTTCCAGCCCCCCCTCTTTTTTCTTATCTATTTGTACTCCTTCTTTGCTTCCCTCTCTGGTAAAAAGACATCAGATATGGCGCTTCTTGCTAAAATATCAGCTGCATTTATTCTTTTACCACCGTGCAGAATGTTTGCAGCCTTTTTAGTTTTGCTTTTGCAGATATTAAACTGGGGACAAGCAGTTTGCCCTTTCAATCATTTACCCATCAAACACCACAGAACCAACAACAGTAAATTTCCGTGCATGATGAGAAAGTTCTGTGAGTCCACCCATAACAGTAACTCTTAAAGCAATAACTGCTCTTGAAGGTCACGTTCTTATGCGTTTTTAAACTGTTTCACCACGTACCATTGATCAGCTTCTGTGCCATCACGACCTAAACTTCATGGTTAAAATCATCACCGGCAACAGCTCAGAAGAAGTGCACCATGAATTCCTCGAGTCAGACTGAAACTGGGGCTTCTGAGGGAGGACGCGGTGCCACGTCACGTCATTGCTGGCATACAGCGCAGTAAAAAGGTGGCAATGTTTAATCCGCCACCCAGTGCACTTGGCAGATTTGGCTTTGTGCAGCTTTGTCAACATTTCCTAGATTTTATTAGCGATACGACGCACACTACAAAACCACAAGTGCAAAGTGATCAGAACAGGCGTTCCTGGAGAACCAGCTTAACCAGAAAGGCTACCATGCAGTACCAAGTTTTAATCAAGTATGATTCTATTTTTCAATTAATAAAGGATTTTGAAGTTAATCTTTTTTTTTATCTGCACTGCATCCTCAGCAGGATTCTGTCTTTCAGCACAAATTCAGTCATTTGCTTAATGCTGGCTGTAATCCACACCGTTCGATATCTGTGTCCTTATCCCTCCACTGTGCTGACTAATGCACAGCTTATTTTAAACGCACAGAGCTTCTGAGCTTCTTTACCGTCTCGCTCCCGTTTACGCCTTTCGCTCTTTTCACGCACACATCTTCACTCACCCTGATTTCCTCATTTTTCTTGTTTTACCTCGCTTTCAGCATATCCACCTGCCTCTTTCTTGTCCTTTTTAAAACTTTCCAGAGTACACATTGAGTCCATCTAGCTTCAATCAGCCCCCATGTTGTCTTCCCTGCAGTTGAAGGGAATAGGCACTTGTGAAATATTGTAACCCCCCTCCTAGGCTCTGTTTCCTCTCAACCTCCATCCCTGCCATGAAGACAAAAAAAAAGTCCTCTCTGTCATGTCACAAAGGGGGCCTCTTTAATTTCTCTGTTTAGGAGCTTTCTGTGCAGTTAAATGTCGCCTGTGTATGTGTGTCATTGTCCTCCGTAGTAACGTAAAACATGTATGATGACGAACGATGTGTAAACGGCTGTTGGTGACGGTAGATGTTTACATGTCTCCCGCATATGGTTGTATGTGCCTCTGTGTGTGTGTCTGCAGGTGGTTCGTGAGGCTTACAGCAGGTTCACTGAGGAATCGCTGACACAGTCGATGTGTGATAAACCCATGGAGAGCACAGAGGTCACCATCAAGGTCAGTGGTGGAAACAATAAAGCATTTAAGTGCAAAAAAAAAATGTTAAAATGAAAAATAAATCATAGCAGAAATGAGAAGATCACAGCTTCAAATGGCCAACTTGTTTCTTTAGCTGCAAATTCATACATATTATTTTAATAACCATGCATCTCAAAGACAGATGAGCCTAGAAAGATGATTCACATCTTTGTTTTCCATGGCCAAGTTTGTTGGCTACAGTTTTTTTTCTCACTCTCATGGCTCTGACATGCTCGTAAAATTGTACAATTCCCACGACCTGCTGGAGAACTTTGTGGAGTGCTACCTTTTTAACTTTGGCATTCAAAATGGGAGCTATATTAGATTTTATAGACCAACACTATAAAATATGTATGTATGAGACATTTAACGTGATGGATGTGAAGCAAGCAGTCAGCCATCTGTGCACTGCACAAGTGTAAGGATTAGTGGTTGAGGAATTGCTTTGCATTCCTGGGAATAGCCTGCAGCTGTGCAGTGGTCATTGGCTGTGGCTGCCTGTGGTGATTACATCGACCCTGCATATCTCAGGCCTTTTCAATAACGGCCTAAATGCAGGGAAGTGTCTGGATGCGATCCTGATCCAGGAAAGCAGATGTTGCTCTGACGTTGTGTCCAAACATTGTCCTGCTGAAACGGTCACAGGGTGGGGTGCAGCTGCACGACTGGCAGAAGCGCAGGTTGGAGCGGCTCATCTTTGTCCTGTCACATTTCCACCAAGTTCAGACGTGGCGCTCTCAGGGTCCTGCAAGGCTGCAGCAACAGCTCAGCTCGGCATCCGTATGCAAATAATCTGGCCTGGATCAGCATGATGGCACCGATCACAGTGTTGTGCTCACTGATATTTGTATTTTTGAGACCGCCGGCATAAGAATGTAGTAAACTGAACCTTTTCTGAGGAGTACAAGTGAGCTTATTTGTATTCTGTAAACAAATTACTGCCCTGCTGCTGACTCAAATCAACAGAAACCAACTAAGGGATTAAAATGATATGCAGAGAAATTAATTTAAAATAAAGACAGAAAACATATTCACATATTCAGGATGTATAACTCATGTTGCTTTTTTGGACTAGTGTAAACCTAGACGAGGTGCCTTTTTTGTTTAGCTAATAGTGGATAATAAGAATACGGGTGCATAGCCAGCTTAATAATGTCCGACACCTGCTGTGCTTTTGGAAAAGTTTCCGCTCAGAGTAGTATATTCATTAAAAAAAAGATTTAAAGACAGAAACATCATTGCCCATCTTTGTGTTTGAGATCGCTCAGAAACTACCTGCTATAAAGTGTCACCTCGGTGCCAAGAGTAATTAAAATGCAATCGACCTTACACGCTGCACTCGGCAGTGGAACAAATTAGACTCAAGTTTATAACCGCAATAAAGGAGTAAAGAAAGTGAAGTGGTCGGGGTTCAGGGAGCCCTTTAAAACGGCTGATTAAAGCTCCCGCAGGACTTTTTGCTCTCCAGCGTCGAACGTCACAGTAAAACTACACTTGCTTTTATAAATTTGTTGTTTCAAATAATTAAGAACAGAGCAGCGTTTGGATTAAACTTAGATTACATTTAGCCTTTTTTTTTTTTTTTTTACAGACATCTTACAGGTAAATGTTAAATTGAGTTTCGCTGTCTTACATCAACGTGCATGTGACAGCAGAGAGCTTTGAATCTCAGGAACAACTCCAACAACAATGAAAATGTGGTTTTCTTCCATTGCTCACACATTACAGTCTAAAAGTTTAGTATAATTCAGATTTGATCTATTCAGGTTTCTTTATCATTATGCTGCACCTATTTGTTTGTGTCCATCTCACACAAGCGTAAAGATGGCTGCAGGAGATGGTGAGGTCTATAAATACAGTTGGAGAAATGTACATAAATTATTCACTTTGTTTTTTCCTCTGACCTAAATCTTTACCACTTGTTTTTCTTCGTGTTTCGATCCTATATCACCTTCTTCCTTCATCTCCCGCGTCCTGTTGGGGGGGCTATTCATTTTCTTCTTTTCTTTTCATCTCAGCCCTCTGTCCCTGTATAATATTTTTCCCCTTTATCATTCTACCTGCCTTTCTTTAGCTTTATCGCCTCTCTACTTTCGAGTTGTTGTTTCTTTAAACTTTACTTTGTCTTTCTTTCATCTTTTGTTGGGTCCTACTTTCTCTTCTTTTCCTTCTTTATCTTTCCTTTCATCTTACTTTATGTCCTAACTGTTCTGAATTGTATATTTAGCTTGCCTTTCATCTCCCTCTGCCTCTTTTAATGCAGGGCCTCGAGGTGTCCAAACCAGGCCGCTACCACACTCTCAACTCGGATAACTTTTTGGAAATGAGTGACTCCGGAGTCGAGTTCACCAGCTCTGGCCTCCCACTGGACAGTGACACGGATGCTGCGACCTACGCTTCCCACAAGCCCCTGCTGAATGCCGCCTCCCCTCCAGCCATCTCTGAAGGATTGCACTCCGAGGGTTTGGAGGCCACTGTGGTCCCTGATGGCGACCTCAGCGCTAGCCAAACCCCTGACTCTGCCTTGAGCCCCACCTCTACTCCTCACTCGCTTGCAGCTGCGACCCCTGATGGAAGCCTTCGTGGCGCTGCATCGCCGGGAACCGCCTCCAGAGGCACTGCTGAGTCAGATACAGCCAAGTCAGAGGAAGGGGCTGAGAATGGAGAAGGTGAGCAGAAGGAGGAAACGGCCCAGAGCACCTGAGAGGGAGTACCAGGGTGTATTTTTTTTTAAGCTCACCTCTCCTAACACATCCACAGTCGTCTGGCAGGAACTTCTCATATCTCAACACCATCAAGTCCTTCGTCACTGCATTTGAAGCAACATCACAGACAAATATTGAAGCTTGGATCCGGATGTCAACCTAGCCTAGAAGAAAATAACTAAAGCAGCAGTTGCTCAAAACGCACAATGCAAAATTTATAGCAATATACGCTGGAAAATGAAAGGTAAAAATAGAAAGCCCCGAGCTGTATCAAAAGCAGCTCCGTGCATCTGGAAAATGCATGCATTTAAATTAAACATTAGTAGCTATCATAGTTCAGATCTACAGGACATTGCTGACATTAGAGTAGACTGCATGCCAGCTAAAGAAGCACAGGCTTACAAAAGACGCTGTGATGACACCAAAAAGGGTAAAACACGTTTATCACTTTTAGGAAGATGTCTGAAGGGGATCAAATGATTTTGATTCCTGTGAAGAGTTGGTCCAAAAAAGGCGACAGCAGTGTGACAGTTTGACAGGTAGAGCCAGCGCGCATCAAGGAATCAGACATTATTTTCTAGGACCAAGGCTACTAACGACAGTAACTGCAGAGAGCGTCTCCCTTTCCTCAATGCGTTGCCTCTGACAGCACTTTTGTCTGCTCTCACTGCATCAGACAAACACAGTGATGATTGCATTTCAGCCCACCCACACGCAGTCGCTCTATTATTAACAGTACAAGCATGTCGGAAAGCGCCTCCACATCGCCGACAAAAGTGCTTGTTTCAGCAGTCGTTTACCCTGAGAAAGAGCTACTCGAGGTATTATTTCTCAAAAACCTGCAAAGTAAAACAAGCTAGATTAGATTGAGTACCCTGCTACTGGATGGTTGTTTCCCTTTCTCTTATATCCAATGTGTCAAATCTGCCAAATTTCAAGGCATCATCTAGAGAAAACTGCCTAAACGTCCACTTTATCTCACTCACACTAATGATAAAAGCCCCCCCCAAAAAAGGAGGGGGGGGGGAACACCCATAAGAGCAACAACTAACTGCAGAAACTGTCCTCATCTGTTTTACCCACCCGAGGGAGTTGTCACAAGCCCTGTCAGAGGGAAATAAAACCCAGAGACTAGCGTGCAACACGACTGGGGCTTTTTGGAACAGCTCCTGAGAACGTAATTGGATTCACGGTCTCTTTGCAGACGGACCAATTCACGGACACCGTCGAGTGAGGAGCGGTGATAAAAGGGACGACAGAGATGGAACAGTGTTCTATTCGGCGAACAGATAAATGACTTGCATGATTTAAAGCCCCCTATTTTCATCTCAGCCCCAATCCATCTCAGGGTTGCTCCAATTATTGTAGCCCGGTTGTTTGCCAAAATGAAGTGAGTGGAAAGGCACAGTTTGGATCAGTCTGCGATAACGATGCAGCCCGCAGCCTCAACAGAAGGAGACTGAATGAGTCGTGAGGAGTGTAAATGTGTGTGTGTGTGTGTGTGTGTGTGTGTGTGTGTGTGTATGGGAAGGGGGTGGTTCGTGTAAACCGAAACAACATTATTAGACACTCAGTGCTTCGTATGGAGGCATGAGTCAATTCAGCCCATTAAAAACAGGAAATTAAAACGAGGAGAAGATACAAATGACAAATTAAGGGTTAAACCAATAACTTGTAGCTCGTGTTTTATGAATCCTAACTTATCACATAATTCCCTGTATAATAGTCCAGTGTTGTTGACTTAGCAGTTACGGTGTTACAAAGGCATCGCTCAAAATCTGTTCAATCACTGAAGTAAGAGCGATATTTAAGTTTTAAGTGCGGCGTGACCACTTTTCATCTACTCAAGGGCATTCGCGTCCTGAAATCGTGCTGCAGATTAAAAAGAGGCCACAGAATGGGCTGCGGATGTAGTCAAATCTCTTTTAAATTACATCCTTGAATAAAATCAGCTTTTTCTTCTTCTTTTGAGGGGGCTTCTTGTTACACGAGGAGGTTTGGTAAATTAGCGGTCACTTAAGAGCAATGAAAACATTTTGTGGGAGAACACACGCTTACACGACAGACGAGAAATGGAATAAGTGACAGAAGATAAAACATTTCTTAAAAGAAGCATGAACAGAGTCAATTAGATCACGCGCTCTCCAGCCTAACAACTGCTCCTGACTAATTGGTTGCCCCTCCTTGCTGTGAAAGGAGCCCGTGAGCTAATCCACGTCACGGGACGCTGATTTACACCCGCAGTACGAGTGCGAGGCACCTCGCGGCGCTGACCAAACTGCGTCCAAGCGTGTCCTGTCCTCCTGGGGCCAGACAGCCTGTGACGTCACCAGGGTTGTGTCACGTCAACGTTGGGCGCGTGCTTCACCCTCTGAATCGCACCCGAACCACACTTATCTTCATCACAGAGTCCCCATTTCGATATCACTATTACGGTTGCCATTGACAGCTGTTAGCAGTATGGCTACCTCACGCTGTACCGAATCAATGTCAACTGGGAAAGTCTGAGAGTTTTACGATCCAAACCACCCAGGGTGACTAACAGCAGTCGGACAGGTGCAGATAATCAATGGCTGGAAAAGAAAAGCACAACATTTAACAAGTAATCCCCTTTTAAATGTAAAAAAGGGTTCATGCTGTACCCAAAAAGGGTAAAAGATAAGAAGCAGCTATTGTAAATACAGTAAGGTCATTAGCAAACACAGAGATTTTGTTATTAGCTCGTTCCCTTCGTATTCAGGAAAACCATTCAGCGTCATGTGTTTACAGTGACTTGCGTGCCCTACATTAATGTGACTGAATGATTGGTTTTATACGGCTGTTTTCTATGGATGTGCTTTTGCTTGTGCAGGGACTTAATCTGATATATGTGTGTGTAAACTAAGGGGCTTCCAAAACTCGTCTTAGGTGAGCAAAATGATGGTCAGTGGAGTTTGAATGACTTCTAAAGCAATATTAATATTATAGTACTTACACGTTACTATCACCCACAGAAAAAGAGGAATCAGGCGTAGCGTATCCTAACATGATCATGTTCGCTTCATTATCCTTTTTTTCACTGTTGTAAATATAGAGATACGTGATCTGCATGTGTATAGTGTGAAAATACTAACATGTTTCTTACTGCAAGGCTTATGCAAGATTTTATACTATCAAAACGCTGCATTTATCCTTTAACCACACATCGACAGTAAGCAGAAAACTTTGCCTTTAGCTGGGAAGACTCGTAGCTCGTGCCATGTGTGTGTGTTTGGGCCTCGGTCGTGATCTGTGAAGTCCTTTCATCAGAGCTGGTGTCAGCAGAGACTCGGCTGCCTCTGGGGTGCAAAGCACCAAGAGTGCTGTTGATTTAACCTCGTACTGCCTCCGAGACGGGGGCAGGAATGTCGGATTCACATCAAGTGCCAGAAATCCAAACAAATGCAGGCCAGTAGGATATATTTACGGGATAATAAATTGATGATGTGTAAAGAAACATCTGTTTCACATGAATATGTGCACGTTTCTTTGGGTTCTTGCCCAAATCTATAACTCCAGAAAAGTCCCAGGTGATTCTGGTCACGTCTGAAGTCATTCACTCATTCTTTACAACAGTTCTGCGTAGACAGCTGTCTGTGATCAAACTTTTCTCTGCTGCTGTCACACAGTTTAAACATGACAGCATCAGCCTAATAAAGTGGCCAGTAATTTGGGTATCAATGCAAGTTTTTCTCAGTATCATAAAACAAAATCTTTTTCCCATTCTTCCTGATTTTTCCTTCAGCAGTGGTATCTTTTGTAGTAGTTGTAGTTGTTGTACACTATTTGGTAAAGCAGTGTGGTATATTTTAAGTGCACGATGGGGAAAAGGTGATACTACACATTTAGACATAGCATATATATTCACTGTATATACACAATTCACTATATTTATATATATATATAGAGAGAGAGTGAGAGAACATGCCTGCATGTTTTGTACCTTACAAACTAGCGAGTTATAGAGTGTGTGAAGGTTTGTGATAAGTCACCTCTAAACTAGGCAATCAGAGTGCATCCTGTACCAAGGCCAGCGCCTCGTTTCTCAACTGTAAAGCATCAGAAAGGCATTCTTTCTGGTCACACTGCACCTAACCACCAAGTTTCAGAAAATTTCCGCCTGTTAGTTTTTGTTCAGGCTAATCGTCCTTAGAGACAGCTTAAGCCATTTATCTAGGATCTGCAAAGCTACCATCTAAATGGAAACGATGCATCTTAACTAGGATGCTGTTCTTGTATTGCTGCCAGACGTGGTGCAGTTTTACTGTTGCATAAGAAAAGAAATTAGCATATTATTCAAAATGTTCCTGTATGCTAAGGCGAATTTGAAGAAGAAAAAAAAAAAACTGCCATTTAACCACAGCAGGGTATATCTGCTGCACGGGTTCCCAAGATATTCAGCAGATACATTCAGTCCTTTGTGGAGCCCCAGGTATCGCTCAAGACAAATGTCTGCCTGCTAACCTTACTGCTCAGTCTGAGCTGCTGTGAAAGCATCACATCAGAAGGTCTGAGATGCATTCATCAGGAAGATTTAACATTTACGTGCAGATATTTCAGATCCCCGGTCGACGTTTTATTTTGTGTGCTTCAGTTTTGAGAGCAGCATACTTTCTCAAATGCATTTTACTTCATCAAGATGAGAGGTTTTCAGATCGAACGTGCAACATAAAGCCTCTTTTGGAGGGCACTTTTGCGCTTGGCAGGGTGAAAGGACACCGCCCTCCTTTGGATCGCAGCCTGTGCCTGCTGGAATAATAAAACTTTAGGTTCAGGCAATCACGGCTGACATAGGCTTTATGAAAGGATTTCACTTGCTGTCATTCATCCTCAGTCTGATGTTTTCTCTTTCATTACACATCTGAGCCGCTATTCACAAAGCCTCTCAGAACAGAAGTGTTGATCCGTGTGTGGGTAGGGGGAGATTTAATAAAATGTTCTTTCAGTTCTGGTAGATTCGCTCTTCTGTTAATCTACTATTCTCTGTAATTCCAAAGAATATAATAAAAAAAAAAAACATGAAATGATGTCTGCAGTGTGGCGGTGCGCTAATACCTCTGATCATAACAGAAATACACTCTCGCACGAAATATCCACACTACTGTTCACTGCAGTTTCTGACTCTCACATCAATTAAATTTAATTCACTCCAGTTCAAATCAGTGGCTTTTGTGATTGAATTTAGTCTCATCTCTGATTCATGACGGATAATTGGAGAAACTAATTGGAAAGCACTTATCACTCCGTCACTCCGAGTGCAATATTTTACCACGCTAATATTGCCGGTAATCTTTTGGACAAACTGATCCCGGTTCGGCAGCACTTCGGCTCTGAGCTACGTTGTGAATTATTCAGAAATGCAGTGTACCGTTTTTCTGCTTGAAATCTGTTTTTGTAGTCAAACTTCTGACCTATCGCGAGCTTCCCAGCACCTGCGGATGTTTTTCATGTAAGAAAAGGTAAAAAATTGTACCGATGAAAAAGATAACCATATAATCATTGTCTTTACTTTGAAATAAATGTACATGATCTCAGAGGAGAGAAGTGGATATGCTTAAAAAAAAAAAAAGCCCCACCTCCTTTGGATGAATGACTTTCATTGTCTGGACTTTTTATAGCATCACATTGAGCACCAAAAAACTAGTCTAGCTGTGCTTAGTATTTCTCCTTACTCTGATATTATAGCCTATATCTGCTGTCCAAGTATACCTAAGAGTTAGTGTAACTGCAGCATGCCGACCAGTAGATTGCTTGTGGGACAGCAGACGTGACCTAATATTGATAATAATTACGTGAACTGCACTTTTCTGTACATCCGGTCGCCAGAGTTCACTGTGAACTCGTGGCTGTTGTTTCCTTAACCTAAAAAAATAAATAAATATTAAAAAATCACCTTTCACTGCAGGGATTCAGCAGCGAGTGTGAGTTGAAGATGAATACAAGTGCGTTTACACATGTGCTTTTATGCCATTTGTTCATCATAAAAATTGATTTTCCTTCAGAAGTGGATGTTTGTTGCATTTATTAACACCCAGTATGAAATAAATGATAAACGTGTGACATATTAAAGAATTTTGCCTTTATTTGATTTAGTCTTTGCCATTTGTTTTTTTATCTTATTTAAGTTTTTCATTCTGTTTTTGACAAAAATGAAATGGCATGCATTAAAATGAGATATTGCCTTTGATGCTGGTATTCTCCTTTAACATGCAGCGTAATGTGCATAGACTGAAATTCTTAATTGTCAAGTTGATGTGTTTTTCAAATCTGAAATGCATGGTCTGACTCTAAGTGGCATTAAAATTTGTATTCCCGATGTTTAGTTTATGTGAAATGAATATTACACTGACACTGGGCCACCTTGTATCATGCCCGGTCTGTTTAGTGAGTCTGTCTTTGTGAGTTTAATCTCCTTGGCTTAAAAGGATCAGGTAGTCAGGGTGGTTCTTGGAGCTTAACTGGATCGTCCTTTGTTGTTTTAGCCCATCAGAAGTATTGTCATTGACAATATTACTGTAGCTTTTTCTGCAAAAACACAACTCTGTTTTTATTTAGGGATCGTTTCACGTTCTCTTCAGTTTGATCAGGGCCATGATCTTTTGTCTCAGTGGACTTTACACTAAAAAGCTGCAAGGTTGCTGTTTTTTATCACCTCATGTGAAAGTGAAGCGTCTCTCTTTATGCTGAGCAATGAAACACGAGTTAAATGGAGATAGTAGAGTCTGATACGAAACAGACTTTAAGCAGGGTGACTTTTTTTAAGCCTGTATTTTTGGAGAAAAATGTGAGAAATGTGCAGGTTGTGCTGAATTCTGACTGACTTTTGTGAAGAAGAAAACACTGAAACATATAATCTGTGTTAATATTGTGAGTCTAGGTCGCAGGAAGTGAGACAAAACGATTCAAGGAGACATGATTGTACGTGTCTAATTGATACCAGGGATTCTGGTCTGATTGCTTTCCTCTTTTCCTCTTTTCTGATGGACACCTTGGTTTTGTTTTAAAAAGAAATCAGGTCTTTCAGGTCTCACATACAAAGCCGTGTAGTCATTGACTCTAACATTACTTCAGCGTACTGCCATAAACAAGCCTTGTTTGCTTGAAGGATACATCAGTGCTTATTTGTATTACCCTTGAGACCCTTTGGCATAATGGCACATACTTTTGTAAAGCTCCTCTCCTTTTCTGTAATGAATGAATAATTCCAATTAAATGAATTTTCAACCCAGAGCAAATCACAAGATTTATATTTTTGTCTCGCTGCTTTTTTTTTTTAGGTACTCTTTCCAATTCCTTCATTCAACTCAAGTATTTTTCATTTGAACTTTAATAAAGGATTAGCGCGCATTTCCAAAACGTATCAGGAAAGCCACATTATATATAAATGCTTTTAATCTGTAAGAGAAAGTAACCACTTTCCCGAGAAAGCACAGCGCACATTTTGAATTCTTTAAGTTCACCTAAATATACCCAGAAGTAATAGGAAGTAGTGATGAAAGCACTCCAGTTGATTGTGCAGCACTTGCCTGTAGGCCTGTAAGTCCTCCTGCATACTATTATCTCAGTGCTTTAGCGGTTGCAGTGCAGACTTTTAAGAAACGTTATCGCGAATCACAGATAATGACAAAAGGCAAAAACACACCAACAGGGATTATGTTTTCTTATAAATATCATCACTGTATGGGTTCCCTCTAAATAGGCACAAATAATAAACAATTAAATGAGGATAAATGCTCCCTCTGATTCGCTCCTCCTGCTACATCAAATTAACAAAATTCACATTAACAGAGTCGCATAAGAACGACACAAATACAAATGAGGACTATTAACGTGCCTGCTGCTGTTATTGACATCCTGCGTTCGACGATGTCTCTCTTGCTGTTACTTCCCCTTGAAGTTTGTTTGTGTTTGTGCAGAATAATAGCGTTTAGCCATGACTGTGAGTTGACCTACGAAGACTCTCGGGTGTCTCTTTTCTCATCTTAAATCTGACTTTATGATGTGCGAGTGTAAAATAAGATGAAGATGATGGCTCAAGCAAGTTTTTCCGGGGACTTGGCACAAAGGGTGCTCGAAGCATCTTGGAGAATTTGCGGCGGTTTTCTGTGGGTTTAGTTTGTTTCACTCTCTTCTGTCCATATAATCCCAGATTGAGACACACATGCAGGCACAAGGAAAACATGCAGACTCCACGCATCAACACCCCAACACCCTGAGGCTGAAACCAGGACCCTTCTTGCTGTCAGGCAACACTGCACTGCTACATTTCACTTTAATGTTGTCTATGCTTAAACTTACTCGTGCTGCATACAGTTACTGGGTGTGTACAGCATAAATAAGTGTGCTGTAACTTTGAGGAAACCAATCTGTTGGATAAACTCAGTTCTATAATGAAAAGCCCTCTAGACTGAGTTTATAATTGCAATTTGATCAAACCGCCAAACGAAGGCCTAAATGAATACATATTTTTCCAGATTGTCTTAAAGTCTACTCGACAACATAAGCCATACTTCCTTCTCATTGAAAGAGAGACCCATTTATAAAACAACCTGAGGATAAAGAAGACAAAGAAGCTTAATTTTTACAACATGCATCAGTTTGACCACATTGATTGAATCTATGACATTACGGTTTACAGATCACACTGAAAAACCACAAAACCTACACACGCGGAGTTTCTGGAACTTAGTATTAGTATTTTATATTTTTATCTTTTAAATAACTCGTCTAGATCTGGAAATACTTTTAACTTTCTATGCTCTTGCACTCCTGTGTAGCAGGCACATGGAAGCTCCACCACATGGGAATAGCAGTTCATTTTATTAGAAAATTAGAGTAATCTCAGACTTCAATTCATTTTTCACACTTTGCAAAGCCAGCGGGCTGAACTGGATCCGTCGGCAGGGCAGTTCTGGCAGACCATTGACATCCACTGGGATGGCTGTGGCTCAGAGCGGGTCATCCACTAACAGGAAGGTTGGTGGTTTAATTGCTGGCTGCTCCAGTCTGCATGCCAAAGTATCTTTGGGCAAGATACTGAACCCTGAGTTGTGTTTATTGGAGTGTGGATGTTAGATATAGAGTTTAAACATAGAAAAAAGTGCTTGTATTATTGTGCGTGCGTATGGGTGAATGAGATATAATGTATAAAGTGCTTTATACATGATCTCATTCATGCTATAAAGTGCATATTTAAACAAAATAAGTTGACCCAAAGTGCTTTAGAGACAAACACATTTACATTTCAGGTCTTTAAAGAACCCTGTTTCAAAGTACCGTACATGAAAAGGTGTTTTGTTGTATTGACTCATGATTGTGTAAAATCACAGTGATTTGGTGGTCATCAAAATGTGTTCAGAATTTGCAAACTGATGGTGAGTCAGCTCATAAATTATGATGCACTACTTTTATTAATAACCTCTGGCTCTCTTCCACAGTGTGTGTTTTTGGTCCTGTCTCTCTCCCATCACCCCTGAATAGCCGAAGCAGACGGCTGCCCCTTCCTTATCCTGGTTCTTCCTGTTAAAAAAGAGTTCTTCTTTCCCACTGGCACCAAGTGCTTGCTTAAAGTGGTTGGTTTAATTATTGGAGTGTTCTCGGTTATATCCTCAGCCTATTCATTTATGTCCTGGACACTTGTTTTTGGTCTCTATCTTATTTGAGCTACCCTACTAAGTCCTGTTGTACTAAAAAGAGGACATCCTGGGCTTCCCATTGATATTTCATGTGTTTGGGTGGTCTCTTCTAGCTCCAAAGGGGAAGGAAATCACAAAAAAAGTTCAATGGCAAGATTGTTTTTTCCTCGGTTCTCAGGAGGATTTTGTCGGGTCTTCACCTCACAATATAAAGCACCTGAAGGTGACTGCTGTTGTGATCCGGCCCTATATAACTAAACTTTTATTGAATTTATGTTATTGCCTGTATAAGCATACACAGTAATATTGTTACAGAGTGAAGAGTTATTATACAGCTTTACTTATATTTAGTTATCAGATCTATACCAAAATTTGCAGCATTGTACAGCACCAGCATCTACTGCACTAACAGTATTTTCCTCACTTTTTCTTAACTTTCTTAACTCCTGTTCACAGCTGTCTTTTTGAGAACAGTATGAGCTGCTTTTTAAATATATTACTTTATTGTTTGACCTGTGTTTGAGTTTAACCCTTTTCTGTCTGCTGAACTTCGGTAAAATCTCTTTAAACTACTTTTACTGCTCGCTATGCAGCACTTTGGCTTGTCGAGCGTGGGTAAAGTGTCTAGTCCAGCTCTGGCACTTCCGCCGGCCTCCTTCTCCGGCCGGGCAGCTCCTGCTCCCGCTGAAGGCGCCCTGGCCCGCAGCCAATCGGGGCGGAGCAGGACGTGACGTCGCTTCTCGCGCAAGGAAGCTCCTGGAGTGGCGCGCCAAATTTCAAAGGACTTCCTCCTTGGAGGACGGACGGCGAGAACCCCACCGAAGTCCGTCAAACAGTGGCGACAGAATACCGCAGAAAAATAAAGCCAAGCCTGTATTTTATGGGTGAAATCCCCCCGCTGAGCCGTGGATTGAGTCAATCTGCGTGGATCTGAGGATTTAAAGACACGAAGTCCGTGTGCAGCTTTGTCATTGTTGTAAGTGGCTGCTTTGACTTTCACTCCACCTACAAGGAACTAACGTCAGCTAGCTTCAGCCTGCTTCTGATCGGCGAACACTCCTTATCTCAAAGCTCGTTTTAACACTCCGGGTTTCGTCAAATATGCGGATTAAATGAGAATATGTGGAGTTTTTATTGAAAAAAATAAGTTTTTGGGGGGGTGAATTAGTTTCGGTTGCTGTGCTTTGCTTTGTGTGCTTTCCCGTGATTGTCAAGTGGTGTGCAGGCAGCTGATGCACGATGCAGCCACCTCTTAAAAAGCAAAAAACGTGGAGCTGACAGGGTTTTTTCTGCTCTGCTGTACAGTTAATACAAGTGTGATATCCCCCTGCTTCACCTCCTGCACCGTGTGATGTGACAAAAGGCTTTTTAAGCTTTTCTGTCCTCTTTAAGTGTCAGATAAGTTGTATTTCTCAGCTGTTTTTCCCCCTCCTTCAGACACTAAGTGGAGCAATTAAGAAGCAGCACTTTACATCTGAGTGACTTTCCTCTTGTTTTCTTTCAGATTAGACAGTCCCCAGCTGTTGCACCCTGTCAAGCTTCCCACCTGTGAGTCGGCTGATGTCAATTGATGTCAGCGAGCCTGGGATTTTAATCTCCTCCACGCACACACAGATCAGGCCTCTGGTGGCAGCTGCTCAAACCTGAAAAATATTAGTTTTCCAGCTAAAAGTCGCACCTGTTACCACCAGGTTTACTTTTCTGGGGTTTAATGTTTGCGGCACATTAGCGCGGGCTCGGTCCACATCACAGCAGCTCTTTATTCTCGGGCCCGCCGTCTTCTAGCCTCCACTCCACGGGGGATTTAGTCTGTTTAAACTGGGGCTCATAACAGAGTGCCTGAGCTCATTTCCACACTTCACCGGCTTATACGCTGCTTTATATCCTCATTACTTATTCATGTATGCACAGGAGGACACAAGAAGACATCAGCTTTCCATATTAATGCAAACACCTGTTGCTCAAAGCGGCTGCACCTGTCTGTAACCTTCACACTCGCTGCTTTCTGGTGCATGTCAGGAATATTTTATCATCAAGTATAGATTGCTGTTAGCTGTCAGTGCTCTTGGGTCGAACACAAATGGCTTCATTTTAGCTCCTCTTCACTAGCACAGATTTGTTTAAAAATGGATCGTAGCTTGCTCTAACTCAGGGCCTGTCACAGATCAGGGGTGGCCTCTGGGTGGGGCAGATTGGGGGGGGGTTTCGTGGTGGCAGACAATCGCAGGCTTCAGCCATGCTGGCCGGTGTGCAACCGTGCTTCCAGCTGCTTCGGATCGGGTCGTCGGCGGGCGACTCGGCGCGGGACCTGTACACCTTCAGGCCTGCGCAGAACCACTCGGTGTTCCGCCTGGGTCGAGCGGCGGAGCTGTGCGACGTCACGCTGGACTCGCCGTCGGTGTCCCGCATCCACGCCGAGCTCCAGGCCGAGAGGGAGACGGGTGAAGGAGACGAAGCTCAAGAGGAGGAAGGATGGAGGGTCCACATTAAGGACAGGAGCAGCCACGGTGAGACACGAGGGCTGAATCACACTCTTACACACACACACACACACCATCACACTCAATCTGAGATTCTCACACTGTCACACCCTCCATCAGTCATTGTGAAAGAGAATGAGGTAAAAACACACCCGCTTACAGGAATATCAGCACTTCTACAGCAAAGGGAAGAAATATCTCATTAAAGTCCATTTAAAATGAGTGTGAAAACACATTTAAGTGAACTGAAATAAAAAAACAGACCTCAAAAAATGCTAAGAATACATAAAAATGTCCTCTAGTTTGAGACTTTATCAATTTATTCGACGTTATCAATGCAGCCAGCAGTGAAAGGCTTCAGCGCGTCTGCAGAAAGTGCTGCATATGCTCTTAATGCTCTCTGAAAATATAACAATCAAACCTTCAGTCTGAAATCCAAATGAAACTAAACTGAAAAACAAATCCTAATTAACCCTCCCCTCAACTTCTGTTGTGCACCCGAGCAGTGAAAACACTCTTCTCCTTATTTACCGACTGAATTATCAAAACGAAGCGAGCCGTTACGCTCCCAAACGCAGCCGTACGCGTGCAGGTAAAGGCTCGCACGGACACACGCGCATCGTGAACAAAGAGCATCTCCGAAACCTCAACTTCAAAAACCTCCCTTATCTCTGCCCCCACAACTTTGATTTGATCTGAACCGCTACACTGACAGTCGTCTCAGCCCACCGAGAAGCATTTTCTCCTTCCTGTTTCATTTGTTTAAGAAACAAACAAACTCGAATTAAAGTGTGCTGGTGATAAGGAAGTAATTAAACTGTTCTCAGTTGTTCCCGATCTTTGACCCCGATTTTTGTGCAAGTGTGAGCACGCGGCATGAAGTTAGCTTCAAATGGATTGTGTACAAGTTTTATTTGTAATTATAAGAGACCCTCACAGTAAATTTAAACGCATGTATTTCTCCTCTGGTGTGTAGTGCTGTAACTCCATCTGTTTTAGAGACGTTGGTCATTTCTGTGCTGTAGCTGATCTAAACGGCAGTCCCGCTGTTGGGTTTCAAAACGCCCCCAAAAAACAAAATCGGCAGCCGTGTCGTCTTAAACAAATCCCGACCTGGTTCCTCAAAAACATCCACAAACCTCGTTGTGAGCGGTTTCGTGTAGGAACTGTTTACTACTCGGTTACACCTGCTAGCGTATCTTTCTGAAGAAGTAACTGTGCATTTAGCTGTGACGAGGGGCTCGTGCTAATGACAGCGGATGTAAACACTGACGGGGTTGCCCCTCAGCGGTGCTGCTGTAATGTTGGCTCCACGGTTTGTTGTTGTAGTTTTTAGAAAGCAAATTGTCTTTATATGATATGTGTAGATTCATTTCTGAGTAACTGTGGTTTCTGGTAAGAGACTTAGCTCCACGTTTGGTACCACAAGACAGGTTGCCATCTGGTTCAGTTAAATTCAAGAGGAAGCCGGCATCTCTACAGAAAATGACTACCAGCAGAAGATAAATTGTGCACATTTCATTCAGGGGGAAAGTGCCTCTTTACATCTTAAACAAAGGTGCACTGTCAGAGAGATGAACACTGTTCTTCACACAGGTGTTCACGCAGTGCAGTGGAGCGCGCTGTGACACACCTGACCTGTTTCCACACCTGTAACAGCTTTTTGACACATCTGATTAAAGAGCTCAGGCTTGGAGCTCAGAACAGTCCAGTGTTTGGAGGAGTTTCTGGATGCTGGGCGGCTTGTTGGCAGCTATTCTCTTTAAGCAACATTCATTCGGTTGTCTGCTCAGGTCCATCTGGAGATCTAAGAATCTGATCTCAAAACATTTCCCCGTGACGGTCAGCAGTGATCGTCCTTCTGCCTGGTCTTCTTCCTTCTAGCACTTTAAATATCTTGAGGATCCTGACATTGTCTTCAGCCAGCTTTCGTTTTCTTCTTCTTCCTCGACGCGTTTTGTACGTACGGCTCCCGGCAACCAACTCGGAGGCATACTTGACCAAACTGAAAAGAACACTTTTTAGCCCATTTGTCTCAAAGGCCAACCGGCATCATAAAGTGGTTTAATGCAGGCTCTTTCCTTTTCAGTGCGTTCTTGACATTTTACACATTTTACTATTTTTGAACAGGAGATTAATCGCATTCTGTTCAGGAATGCAATGAAATCATTTGTAATTGGCCATCTTAACTCAAAAATCATGGTGTCTGTTACTTTTTTCTGCTTTTTTTTTGTAAAGCAGCATATTTGCAACGACAATGATATTTTAGCATTGAAATGATGATTTTGATTAAAGAGCACTGCTGAATTGACCAGTACAGAAACACAGTGATTTTCTTCATTACCAGTACTGTTACGGTCTGAGTCTTGAGTTCTGCTGCAGCGTTCAGATGGTCTGGTCAGAATTTGGCTTAAACAACATGAAAGCTTGACTCATCCTGGCTCGTGTCAGCTGTTGGGGCTGCTGGTGGTGATCTGATGGTGCAGGGGATGGCACCAACCTAAACGCCACAGCTTACCTGAGTGTTGCTGCTGAACATGTCCGTTCCTTTATGCCAGCAGTGTGCCCATCTTTTGATGGCTGCTTCCAGCTGTCACACAGCTCAAACTGGTTTCTTGAACACGTTCACTTTACTTGAATGGCTTCCACTATCACCAGATCACCTTCAGGATGTGGTGGAACTGGGAATTCACATCGATGTGCAGCAGCTGTGTGAAGATGTCATGTCAGTATTGACCAATATGTCGCAGTAATGTTTCCAGCGCCTTGTTGAAGTTGTACCACAAAGAAGGCAAGTACTGGTACTAACGAGGTGTACCTAATAAAGCGGCCCGCTGACTGTGTGTAAATTTCTTCACGCCATCCAGTGAGGTCAGAACACGTGGGTCCATATTATGAACAGGAAATCTCTGATCCAAAGATTACCTTTGTTATTAAAATGTCAGCGTCTATGAATATCGGTGGCAGCGTTATCAGATGATGCCGACTGATGTCGCCAATGCAAAGGCGCACGAGGCTGCTCTGCGCAGCCGAACGGGCCGCACTCGCCATATTAAAAGAAATGATATGCTTAAGAATGGAGCTGACAGAAAATATTTGATTAATTGTTCAGTTTTCAGACGGAAAATAAATTAAATGTCAAGCGTTTCATAAACGGATTAATCAGCGATGTCAGTTTACAAGCAAACGTGCCAAACATGTCTCCGTTCCACCTCTTTTCTGCTTACAAATCACATTTGGTTTGATTAGAGCTGTTGGTCATACAAATTTTAAAAAACAACAAAGTTTTATAAAATCCTGGTTGATTCTTTTAGTATAGAAATATATAGAAATAATGCAGCGGCACCAACTCTCACTGAAAATGGACTCTCCGTGTTTGCTGTGGAGCCCCAAAAAGCCCATTCAGAGTCTGCAGGAAAGAAAAGAGCTATCAGCCTCAGTTAGAAATAAAAGGACAGCCTGATGGATACAAAATTGTGCAAACAGGGCACCACAAAAACAGGAGTTTAAGACATTTGATTTGAAACTTAACAATAGCTGCCGCCAGGTGCATTCTGCTGTGAATGAAGAAAATAACACGTCACGCGTGCACACGCCGGCTTTGGAAAGCATTCGCGCCGAGCAGGTCCATTTGATTCCGTCCCAACGGGTCGTTCGCAGCTGAGAGCGTAAAACGGACCAGTAAACTCAAATTTCAGGAGAACAAATAAAAGCAAACACAAAAAACCAAACAAAAATTGAGGAGTAATTCAGGACACAAGTCAGAGTGTGAACCTCAGGTTGCTAAGAGGTCTTCAGTGCAACCTGAAGTGGACAGGAAGACGCACGGAGTGGAGACGGGGGAGATTAAGAGTGAACGTTGGGTCTTCATTCAGTCGCTGTCCGACAGGCTCGGAATCGAAACGGCACCCTTACTGCCTAATTTTTCAAGTAATTTCACAGTCTGTTTCCCACATTTTTCATTTTTGCTATTAAAGTTACGTGTTAGTATTCGCCCCGCATTTCTCATTTTGTGCCGTGCTGTCATGGCCGTTTGATTGCCTTGTAGCCTTCCAGCTCTTCGGTTCTGGGTCCGTTTCGCAGACTGTTTTACATTTCTCCTAAATTCTGGAAGCTGTAAACACACAGCCACAGAATGACTTTATTTCAGGGCTCTGCTTGCATGATTTATTCTTTTTTTTTTTTTGCCCCTGTCGGATTCATATATTAAAAAGCTCTGTGAATCTGTGGCCTGCGGTAACATCGGCCTCAGTTGTAAAACTGTTGCTCGTTTGTGTCTTCAGAGTTTTCCACTACTTTACATGCCAGCGTGACCTCCTCGAAACCTTTAAAACGTCTTATTTTGAGGGCAGATCTGTGCCCGGCAGTGTGTAGTTTAACATTTCTTCAAATCTTCTTGGTCTTGTGTTTCTAGGCACATGGGTCAATGAAGTCCGCCTCCAGCCGGGCATACAGTGGGAACTCTCAGATGGCGACACGCTGGTCTTCGGAGGCCAGACTTCTCCGGGGAACCCGGAGTTCTACTTCCTCTTCCAGAAGGTTAAAGTTCGCCCGCTGGACTTCGATGCAATCACGCTTCCAAAGGTAACAGTCAGTGCTTTGGAATCTATTTACATTCAGTATGAAGCCAGATGAAGTCACGCTGGCAGTTTTCTTAAAAGATAAAGATATCGAAGATTCATGTTTCTCACTAAGTTTGGGGTTAAAGGATACATGTGGACCTGTGCTGTCTGCTGGAGAAATGCACCATGTGACTGTGCTCAGACATTCTTCTATATTATTTTTAGCAGGTTACAGTGACGAATCAGGAGGGCAAAATGGGCGGATGGATTGGGATAGTGGACTCCACGCCTTTTTCTGGCCTCTGTATTACCGTATTTTCTGGACTACAAAGCGCACCTGAATATTAGCCGCACAACTTGAAATTATGAAAAAATCATATTTTGTTCATACATTAGCTGCACCAGACTAAAAGCCGCAGGTGCGCTACCGAGCGGGCTAGTAGCGCTAGCGAGCGGGCTAGTTGCTAGTAGGGGCGGTGCACGGAGGGCAACGGAGCGACTGCTCCACCAGCCTCGGAAGAGCCCCGCAAAGTGGGCCGCGCACCGCGCCCGACCGACCCAGCCCTTAGAGCCAATCCTTATCCTGAAGTTATGGATCTGACTTGCCGACTTCCCTTAGCTGCCTTGTTCTAACATGCCAGAGGCTGTTCACCTTGGAGACCTGCTGCAGATATGGGTACAGGGCCAGCGAGAGCCAGCTTGCTAATCTAGTCTCTTTTTCGCGCCAATTCGTACGGCACTACTTTGGCTGGCAGACGGACATGTGACCAACATATCACTCTTTTCCGCCAGGCAAAATGGCGGAACAAACCAAAACAAATCCTCTTACGATGTCACAAAAATCATGAAAAAGCCTTAGAAAAGCGGC
>VURO01020783.1:0-11844 GCA_015108175.1 Pelvicachromis taeniatus
GAGCTGCTCTTTTGGTGTGAAAGTTTGAATTTTGAATGGGGAAGGTGTGGTTGTGTTTATGTAGCTTTAGAAAAGGGTGTTGTGTTTAGACATTGGGGAAGATGGAGGAAACGTTTGTGAAATGTGTTTTAGCATTTGAGAAAAACTGTAATGTGTGTGTGTGTGTGTGTGTGTGTGTGTGTGTGTGTGTGTGTGTGTGTGTGTGTGTGTGTGTGTGTGTGTGTGTGTGTGTGTGTGTGTGTGTGTGTGAGAGGGAGTGAAAGCTCATTCACATGTTAGAAGATGTGTGCATGCTTATAACTCTGCATGTTTAAATGCCTTTTCTTGTTGGGTGCATGCACCCATGACCTCATAACAAGCAAGGCCATTGACTGAAACGTGATCTGGAGTGAGGAACTCTACCTGTGCTGACGATCAGGTTTGCATTCATTAGCAGTTTCCTTCACTGAGCCATACGTCACATTTGATGTTGTTACTTGGTTTATGCTAACAAAAAAGGCTTATTGATAGGGAAATTGTTGATGCACGGGATTTTCATTAGCTTACACTGACATGTGTGCATTAAGCTGGATTGCTAAATCCCTCAGGCCTTCAGCTTTACAGTAGTAGACCTGGGCAAAGGGCCAGACATCTGCTGCCCAGCTCATGTCAAAACAGCACGTGAAGCCTGCCCTTCTTATGTGGTATACTGTACAATGGATTCTCGTGTGAATGACCTGCAAAGGCTCCTGACTGTTCAATTCAGTTCAATTCAATTCAATTTTATTTATATAGCGCCAAATCACAACAACAGTCACCTCAAGGCACTTTACATTGTAAGGTAGACCCTACAATAATACATACAATGAAAAACCCAACAATCATATGACCCCCTATGAGCAAGCACTTTGGCGACAGTGGGAAGGAAAAACTCCCTTTTAACAGGAAGAAACCTCCGGCAGAACCAGGCTCAGGGAGGGACTGTTGGTGTGAAGGGACAATTTGTAGATTTTTATCAAGCGCATTACTTGGTTTTCATATTGCATATTAATATTGGAGTAATGAAATTATCTTTAATGACAAATTTCTCTTTGCCAAATCTAATGCAGTGTGCTTTTTAAGGAAGAATAATAATGTTATGCCGAAACAATTTAAAGTTATTCATCAGATTCTCACTTTATTTATCACTGTCATGGTTTAATGTCATCTAAGTGCTCTATGTGCTCAGACATATCAGACTTTCATTTGCATAAAATTATGGACTTTTTATGTTGTTACTTTACAAGTGAGAGATTTAGCAGTGTGGAGATTACATAAATTTTCAGACAATGGAAGTTATTCAAGCTGGGCTGCGCTTGCTATATTTAACCAACTTGCCTTTCATTCACATTAATATCCTGCTTTGGGATTAACCCTCACTTTGAACAAAGTAGCCTTGGTGAAATGTGAGCTCAGCAGCGGGTTGCAGTGTACAGTTGTTTGACAGGGAAATTAAACATGTCAAAGGGGAGGAAATAACAAGCAAATAAAAGTATTTTTTTTATTCCGAAGTTACAGCTCAGAATGAACTCAGTGGAAAAACTCTGTGATGACCAATCTGTCTCTCGCTCTCCTTTTCGCACACTGACCTCATGATTAGACACAAATTTTACAAAATAAAAAAGATGATTACAAAATATTTAGTAAAAAGAGTAAAAAGTATATATTCTCTCTTATCACTTCATTATTTACACCTTATTAGTGTTCAGCTGGACCTTATTTTACCTTTACTCTTTGTGGCATAGGTTCAACAAAGTACTGGCAACATTCCTAAGAGATTTTGTCAATACTGACATGATAGCATCATTCAGTTACTGTAGATTTGTTGGCTGTAGATCTATGACGCGAATCTCCGGTATCTCAAAGATGTTCTATTATACTGAGATCTGGTGATAATGGAGTGAACCCTTTGAAATTATTTGAGCTTCGTGACATTGTGAGTTTGTAATCCTATCATCAGACCTGAAGTACTCAGACCAGCCTGCCTGGCACCAACAACCATGCCATTTTCAAAGTCACTTAAAATACATCTATTCCCTTTTCCACAATTTGTTGTACATGTACAATGATAATAAATAAAAGGCTGTTCTTTTCTGATCTATTCTGGCACTTAGTTGGAACTTCAGCAATGTCTATGTGCCTAAATGCATTGTGACGTGTAGCATCACATGGCAGCATTTTAACTGTCATTAGCTGCAGTTCCTAATAATAATAATAATAATAATAATAATAATCATCATCATCATCATCATCATCATCATAAGTAATTAATGACAATTTTGGTAGGTTTTATGCCATTTAGTCACAAGACAGCAAGATCAATATTAAGTTGTCTGCTTTTAATGCTTATCCCAAAGGCAATGAGATAGTGTTACTTATGTTCACGTTTCAACCTTCAGTTAGTATGCAAATTTAGTGTATTACTGCAGTGGCATCTCATTCCTACACCAGCTACCTTTTCAGCAACTTGTTAAACCATTGCTCAGTTGCTGGGGTAAGTACAAAGTGTTGGAGGAGGCATTGCTTCCATCAGCACCACTTTGCTGTGCGGGAAATGCAGTGCAACACCACATCAGCTCCCCTCTGTGTCACAATGTGGGTACTACAGTTGAATCATGAATAGAATGTCATATCCTTCTCCACTTAAATGGTCCTCCGAGGGCATACAGATACATAGGGAGTAAAAGTTATATTTCACGTTTCACATATTGGTAACGGCAGTATTTTTGTCCTTCTTCTAGCAGCATGGCAATCATTATTGAATTGCTTCTACATGTAATTCCTTGAATAAGCCACTAGAAGGAGTCCTTGCCTTTCTGTATCTGTACATAGAGCTGCAGGCTGCAGTCAAAGAGCAATTGAGGGTGAAAGGAATGCTTTCATCATTCCTTTTTACTAATTGGTGGCAGTTCCCTGAAGATTTTTAACTTGTATATGCATGAACTGTCACTATTCAGCTGTGAATAGCAGTAATATCTGTAAAGCAAAAGAGCAGAGTATCTGTCTTGGTTAAAGAGTCAGTTGTCCAGGGAATAAGCAGGGAATCTTTCTTTTACTGCACACGCTTACTTTCTAACCTTTATATATGATCCGGTTAACTGTGTTCACAGGTGTTCCTTCTTCAAATTTCAGAGTCTCCAAAGGAAGCTTTACTGCATGGCTAGACAGCAGCATGGCTCCAGCTGAGAGAAAATTACCCCTCTGCTATTATTGCTGTTATGTGTTTTAAGATTTGGGAAGGTGCTATGTCATTTTTGTGCCTATTCAAACAGGAAGAGCAGCTTTTGTACAGTCATTGCCAGAAATGAAAGGACGTCTCGGCCAAGTTCTAAACATAGGTTTGCATTTTATGCTTTTAACAGTTACTGGCACAGCATGCAAGGAACAGCAGTACAAAGCCGAGAAGAAAAAGAAGCCAGAGGAGAAATTATTGTTATTGTTGCCAATGCAGACGAGAGAGAATGACACAATGTTGAATCACAACGTAATCTGGTTAACTGTCAAATCTGCCAAAAGAATGCTTAGACCTTCAGATCTTTCTTCAGAGACGCAATATTGTTCCTCTCAGCATGTGCGTGATGATCACTGATTGCATTGGCAGGGTGGAGAGGAGCTCAATATTCAGTTCAAGTGCCAGAATCTGACACAGAGTGAAGATGGAGCCTGCAGCCAGTGGTGGGCAGCAAGTACTTCACTTATCTTAATTTTATGCCACCACCTCTACTTCACTATATTAAAGGGTGAAATATACATTTTTCCCTACTACATTTATCTATCATGGCTACTAGATATGGTTAACATCATGGTTTTACATTAAAAATCCCCATCTTGAGCTAATAAAGTGTAAATGTTGTTAAAGAACAATCCAGGGCCTCTCTGTCTGCTATTCCTGATAAAACACTTTTTCATTGAGGTCTATTGTCACATTTCACTTGTCTGTGTGTTCTTAGCAGTACTACCAAAGAGACCATTCAAAGTAACTCTGTAGGCGTTAACGATCTCATATCTTTCCTGTTTCATACATCATTAATCAGCTCACAACCCATCTAATTTCTCACTTGTAATTCCCAGCAGATCAGTCGCCTTGTTAGGTGTCCTTTCCATACATCGCAGATAGGGTACATTAGATACATATATCTGCAAGCCACTTTGGAACCCGACCTCAACCTCCAGCTTTCATATTATGTCTGATTAAATCAGTGTCATGTCTGTTATCACTGATTGCACTGATCTATACAGGGGTCCTTGCTGCTCACCTCCTGAACTCATGCTTTCCACATTTGTGTGTGGAAGGGTGGGGAGGTCCAGGAATGAACTATGTCTCCGAATGCAAATTACTGCGGTTTGATATGACTGTCATCCTTTAACTATAGTAGACCTGAATGAAATAATCTTAATGAGTCACTGTGGACTGGATGACAATAAAGTCTTACAGTAAATTACAAAAAAACAACAACAAACAACAAAAAAGAATCTGTCCAAAACCAGTGCACCACTTTCCTTGTGCTCGGAGGTCTTTGTTTTGTTTGCTTAATTCGATGTTACATATCAGCAATATGCAAATAACCTTAGCATAATGCACTCAGAAAACACACTCTTGTGTGAATTCTCTTTCCTGGGGCCATAATAACGACACTGTGTTTTCTGTTCTCAGACAAATCGCTGGTACAGCATAATTTCTTCAGAAAAAGTTCCTGCTATTTCTGACAAAAAAAGAAAAAAGAGTCAAGGGTGTACAGGTTTTCAGGCTGTAATTTTTCTACAAAATATATATTTGTTGCGAAATGTCTGTCCAAAAAGTAAAAGTCTGGATAAAGTGGTCCTTTGTTTTCACACAGAGATGTACTTGAGAGGTAATTACAAAAAAAACAACTTTGTGAAAGTAACCATAAATATAAGGTCAATTGTATGCAGTCATTTTTCTGTTCATTAATCTCCATCCACAACTTAATTTGGTGCATTCACAGTTCATTTCACCTTTAAAAGTCTCTGCCTGCAGGAGATGTTCCCCTCCTTTGGCGCTAAGGGACAACATATGTCATTTGCAACTGTCACTCACACACTCTTGCTTTTGCTTTGAGACTCTATGCAGGCTGTAAAAGTCCCCTATTACTTTTTTTAAAGTGCTTTGCATACTGTTACTTTATCTCAATGTTTTAGCTTCACGGTGCAGAATGATGCATGTGCAGAGTTTGAAACCAGACACTAAATCTGAATTTCAAAATGTGTGTATATGTGTATGATTTTGTGACATAATGACCAGTTTGGAAATCTAGCTTGTCAGTGAAGAAGAAGATATCTCGTATAAAGTATTGTTGCATATTTAAACTGTAAAAAACTATAGTATAATTTTAAAGCCTGTGACTAATAGCTTTATAAAACCCTTTGTATGCTGAAGTTATTGATCAGGTAGCAGACAGAGATTAGATGACATACTTCAGCGCACCTATCATGACAGAGTGGTTGGTGGTTGAAGCTGGGTGAGGGGTGGTTTGGATGATTCAATCATACTCACACAGCTCAGACACACTACGTTAAAACTGGCAGCACTCAGACACCAATTCTGGATTTGTAATTTTACTCAAGACAATACAGAAAGATGACAACAAGTACTTTTTGCACTCTCCAGTCATGCTTTATGATGGGTTAGTTAAACCTCAGCATGGGATCATTTTTACTGCCTGAAATGTTGTTTAAAAATTTCACATGGGTTTCCTAATGCCCCCCCCCCCCAAATTATTTATCAGTTTAAGATTACAAAATAAGCGAGAATCAAACGCTGATGAAAAATCTCTTTCAGCTACAAATACATTTACAAAAATATTACATTAGTTTGATTTGCAAAAATATTCACCTATAAAATTAACACGGTTGATACTTATATGTGTATCAAGATCAAGTCTTGATGGACCTTCCTAGGTTAGGTTCTTCCAAAGGTGCACGTTGTTAACAGAGTCTTTGGCTGTAAGGAAATAAAACACCAAGTTATCTTAGTTTTATAAAGGATAATCAGCACAATTGTGACAATTGTCAAAAAATTACCTTCTTTCAAAGATGCAAAAGCCATAGAGATGTATGCACTGTGACATATGCAATCAAAATCTTATTTAAACAGAAGAACACAAGCTTAGAGCACCAGGGTGGTGCAGTGGTGCACACTGTTACCTCACAGCAAGAAGGTCCTGGGTTCAAATTCGAACTGAGGCTTTTCTGTGTCTAGTCAGTGGGTACTTCAGCTTCCTCTCATAGTCTAAGGGATGTACATTGGGGTAGGTTAATTGGAGATTCAGAGTTGGCTGCATGATTAAATGTGAGCTTGAAAGGTTGCCTGTCATTCTCCCAGAGCCAACCTGTCCAGGGTGTAGCCTGCCTCTCACCAACTGTGACAGCTGCAAGAGGCTCCAGCACTCTCTCCAAACCTGAATTGGACGTGGAAGAAAATGGATGGATGGACATACAAATACAAAGTAAGAATTCAATATACAGTGCAGCTGAATGATCACCCTATTGTGCCACTACGTATAGTAATATTTTGGGTGGCACAGTGGTTAGCACCTTCGCCTCACACTTCAAAAAGGTCCTGGTTCCTGGTTCTGAGAACTTGGACGTTCTCTCCGGTAATCCAGCCACCTCCCACGGTCCAGGAACATGCATATTGTTAGACTTAGCCATTCTAAGTTGGCGGCAGGTGGCGTGTGAATGGTTGGCTATCAGCCTATCATGGGCTTGCCATTCCTCTCAGCCTATGACAGCTGCGGTGGAGAAAAGCAGTACCTTGAGAACAATTTGAGAAATATAACATTCACTTCAACACTCAGTGTAAAGCCCATTATGGCACTGACAGTCGTGTTTGTTCACTCTGTTGTAAACCACACGAAGCAGCTCGATAATATATGCTGCAGCGCCCTGAAAGAAAGGGCAGTATGTGAATGTACACACATTATGATTAATAACAGTCTGATTCATATACAATTGATTGAAAAAAATTAAGTGGTTGATAATAAGAGTACACTCCATCCTCACTGATGTATTAATATCTTAATGGGGGAGTTAACAATATGGACTCATTGCTCGTGGCAGCTTCTTGGCGCCGATCCAGTCTTCACAACAGAGCGAGAAGACAAAGATATGGAGATGCATAAAAGAGAGGGTGGATCACTGCGGGGCAGAAAGACGTGCTGCGTACTGATTTATAATACAGTTTTAATAGCATCACACAAAGAAAAATGATCTTCCCCGAGTTGCTCTTCCAAGAAGAGTTCAGCCATAGAATTGGGTATTATCTGTCTGTCTTCTGGTTTCATTACTCAAGCAGTTTGTCTTTTTGTCCTCTGCCTGCTTTTTTAAACTACAAAACCAATGATGATGGAGAGCTTCTGACTTCAAACTTACTTTCCAATCCATTGCTTAATGATCAGATTAATCATTTTTGAACACGTCACAATAAGCAACTCCTCAACAAGATTAAAGAAATCAATTCCACAACACGACTTTCATGTCTGCCCGCTGAACTTAAAGCTGGAGCCAGAAGATGCTGAGCCAAGCTTAGCACAGACACTTAAAACAGGGGGGAACAAAACGTCTTTCCCTGCTGATACTTGTGGACTTTGTTTTGTGGGCTATCGACAAAACAACTACCCCTTTGTGTTCCTTGGGAGAAGTCGACCAAGTGCAAACCCATTAAATATGTAGAGTCTTAAGCCTGCACACCATTTACAGCCACCATGGGCCCTGGAAGATTGGGGTTAAGAGGCAAAACGGGGGCACATAGGTATGAACAAATACTTAACTCCATCAGCCATTGCTGACCCAGATTCTCAGCTCACAGCGTGTGTGACGTTCACATTTTTACAGTTTACATCTTGAGGCACAGATGCAGCAATAAAGTATTTTGATTATCAGCAGATTAATTTCATATTAAATGTGTAGCTGCCTGTTACCTGTTCTTACCTTAACACTGAGATGATTTTTCATCTGGTGGAAACCATAAAACGTTTTCTGACAGTACTATCCCTAGAAGCCTGTTGGGTAGCAATAGTAATGGATTTATTGGATAATTAATAATTTAAAGGAGAAAAGGCAATGCATTTACCTTCTCAGACAGCTCAAGAGATCCAGTCTGCCTGAGGATGCTGAAGAACATTTGGTAATGAGAGTGATCAGGCAGGTGGTTAAAAGCCTTCCAGTGACCATCAGATCTACAATCCTCTTTGTGTGCAATTTATGTCATTAGTTCAGGTTATCACCAGTCTATCAAAAAGTCAGCATATCTTCATCCAGCACATCATTCTGTTAAAAGTCATTTGAAGGCTCTCTGTTTCACAAAATCATAATAGCAGAATGGATTCATATATTTGTGGAAGGCCTCGTTTTGCGCAAAGAAAAAAAAGGAAGCGTTTAGACTTTGCCTGGAAGAGAGTGATCGCTGCAGTCGCCCTGCCTGCCACTGAGAATGAAAAAGGAGCCTCAGCGAAGCACAGGCCATGTTTCTCAGTAAATTTTAAGTACAGCTTATCCGTACACAGTTTGATGAAACTACAGTGAACTTAATGTGGCTGCATGATGATAAAAAATACGGTTTGCCATGAATTTAGGTGATGGATTCTGAGCATTTCAAATGTGACATTTAAGTGTTTTCTAATTACAAGTGTGCTGGTAAGTAAGGCATACTGTGTAAAGATGTTTTGGAAGCACAGAATTCAAAGTGGGCACATTTTTGTTAAAGGTTTGAAATCCCACTTCAGTCTGCGAGAGATTGTTTGAGGTATATAACCAGAGATAGATATGAGACAGGGGAGAGAGAAAAGACGTGCGAGAATCGAAGATACAGAAATAAAAAGAGTGACAGAGGAATCACAGTGGCTCGTTTCCTTTTTCATATGCATCACATCTCTCCCAAGGTCGACTTTTTGAGTAGAGGTGGCGAAGACAAAGTCAGTTTCCTATTCAGCTTCAGACTGTTACTGACAACTCCTGAGCCGTAAGATGAGTAAGAATACTGGCAATTAATAAATGTAATGTAAAGCTTACCATAAATATTCTCTCATCGGGATGAGAGGTTTAAATCTAAATTAAGCGTAGCGGCGAAAGAAACATTAGCATTATTAGAGCTACAAGGCTGACGCGTAGGAAGAAAAGCTAGAATTAGAAACAACTTTACTGATCAATTATTTTGACTGCAATAAAGATAAAGACAAGTAGCGGTTCACACATTCACCTAAAAATGAAACATCCTCAGTTTAATCCCAGGAGGTAACACAAATCCCTCAGGGGTTACATATGACAAGGCTTACCTCTCTGCTGCGCTACCCCTACACTCTAATCGTGTAAAGCGGCTTGAGACGACTGTTGTTGTGATCTGGCACTATATAAATAAAATTGAATTGAACTGTCTGAGCTCTCAGGACATCTGAGTTGCTCCTACATATAAAAAGATTCTGAGCAGAAGAGGACAGAGTATTCTGTCCATAAGTTGTGGAATAAATTTCCTTTAAATGTTAGAGAGTTGACTCTTTGGCCTTTGATCCAGCATCAGGCACTGATCTTATTTGTTATTATTATATTATAGTTGTTTTTATCTGCGTTGTTTTTATATATTTTTTTGCATTTTCAATGCATTTATTTGTCTTTTCTGTACATAAAAAAATGGGTATTCCTGTGGCTGTTTTTAAAGTGCTTTACAAATAAATTGTATGGTATGGTACTTGCTGTGGTGACCCCCTGTGAACAAGGGAGTAAAGCTACTGTATCGATGCATGCTCAATCATCCAGGTAAGTAAATCCCCCAAAAAGATGATTCTGTTCATCTGGACGTAGCATTTTCAGTGAGAGAAACGTTTCATCACTCGTCCAAGTGACTTCTTCAGTCTCAGCTGACTGCAGGTTTTCAACCTTATAAACAGTACATTTGCATATTGACTGAAACTAGCACCACTGAAAGAACAATGGGCTGGGAGGTCAGTTTCTTGATTGTTAATATGCAAATTCTCATGACCACTGATCAATGGTGGTCAGTTTCAGATCAGTGGTGCTGATTTCAGTCATTATGCAGCAGTACTGTTTATAAGGTTGGAAACCTGCGGTCAGCTGAGACTGAAGAAGTCACTTGGACGAGTGATGAAACGTTTCTCTCACTGAAAACGCTACGTCCAGATGAACACAATCAACTTTCATGTGATATGTTTTAATGTAGTTATTTCAGATTTACAGGCTGTTAAAATAGTGCAAATGAGTGAACCCAAGAAAATATATAACATACCGTATATCTTCCAATAGTAGCCCGTTTATTCAAAAAGTTATTCGGCCGGCCCGGTGTTTAAAAGAGACTGGCGGTTGTTGGAGACCGGCTCTTATTCCCTTCTCAGACGGAATGGACATTTTGACTTTCTTCCTTCCTCGATAGCATCCAATGACAAAGCATTTTTGACACAAAAAGGTATTTGCCGTATGATTTACTGCAGGAGGGCGGTAGCCCAGATGGTACAAAAAGAGTAGTAGCGTACGGAAAAAGGCAGTGGGTCATTGGAAATTGGCGTTGGCGTCTATTTGTCGTGACATGTTGTCAAAGCCGGCGTTTATTAGAAACGGGCGTCAATAAGAGACAGGCCACTACTAGAAGATATATAGTAATATCATGCGTACCTCTAAATGTAGTTATTTAACGTCACAGAAAAGTAAATATATCTGCACCCAGAACCCATTCTGAAATTTCTGACGTTTTTCTCTAATCATATCTGAAAAAGCAGACGTGCAGACATCACACAGAGAAGAAATTGCAGCCATAGTGCAAAAAAGATGGTGCACATTTCTCAATGTGGGACAGCTCAGGCTGAAATCTGGGACACTCATCAGGAACCTTTTCAAAACGCCTAAATCACCACATGAAATTGTTGTGGTCTCTGGTCTCATTAAACAAAAACCTGTTAGGCCTATGTGTGAGACGCGCGAATCAACAGACAACTAGAAGGCTGTGACAAACAACAGAGTGTTAAAATGTCTTATGTCACATCAAATCACAAGATAATTTACAATATTGTGGACTGGCATTTGTAAAGCACTTCTAAGTTCCTATGGAAGAAATATAGTGTCATCAGAAACACTGAATATATTTCTTCCATAGAATTCTACTAACTGCATCAGCAGATCACATTTAACCTTTGTATTATTCACATTCATACAACACTTTATTCTCTGCACTTCATCTAGGTCAAAGCTACTAACACTTTAGAATCACCGGACAAGCTAATGTGTCCAAATTTGAGCTGTGAGGGGTCCATCGTGCCACCCACTATTGTGAACAGGAAGCAATGTGTATGTTAATGTAAAGAATAACCAAGGTGGAGCCACAGCAGAGCAATACTTTCAGTTCTCTGTCTGTCTGTCTGTCTGTCTGTCTGTCTGTCTGTCTGTCTGTCTGTCTGTCTGTCTGTCTGCCACCCACCAAATAAATATTCAGTATATGAAGATGAACACTACTTATTATCTGTATGTGGATATATGTTTTGTGTCCATTCAAGTGACTAAACACATCTCCAATCTAAGAATGGCCCTTAAAAAACAAAAAAACAAAAATAAAAGCATATTTTACATCAATTTCCAGAGCAGCTTGGTTTGTGAAAGATTTATGTCCTCTGAATCCACCTTTGAACACACTTCTGTTGTGATTAAATTGTTGCCTGTCAGCATTCAGATAAACTTAATGTACATTCACTCAAGTACTTGAAGTAGTACTATACTGCTTTCTGATTTTTTTCCACTGTATTATAAGATTACTGCATTTTGTACTCTGTCCTATTTATTTTAAAACTTGAGTTACTTTAGCTACTT
>VURO01020784.1:0-21452 GCA_015108175.1 Pelvicachromis taeniatus
CTGCACTGTCACGAGATCCATCCGCTTCTCCTTTTTACTGCCCTTACAGGGCAGGGTACTAGGGCTGGGACAAAAAAAATACGTCAACGTAAAAAATTTGCATCAATGCGTTGTCACTTTCAAAAAAACACATGGCGGCAGCGAGTAGCGGTAACATGTCAACTTAAACCACGCCCCCCGAACACGCAGTTCTACAGTATGGGGATATTTTAACCGAAAAGGAAGTGATTCAGTCGTTTGCCGGCTTTGTAAGGTGGAAATGGCCGAACATAAAACGACCGTAAGTTTTCAACTTTTTTACTAACGCTGGTTTTTACCCTTTAATTCATCCAGACACCCCCCACGTAGACATACACTCACTCATACACAGAGATGAACACCCAACCTCCGTAAATACAAAACTAATTTAAGCTGCTTAGCAGTAACATATATCATTAGATTAATCAATGCATCGAAAAATTAATCACTAGATTCATCGATTCGGAAAATAATCGTTTTGCCCAGCCCTAGTTGACAGGTAAATTGGAAGCTTGAGACATAAGATCAAAATGTAGATTATTGTCAAAATATTGTGGTTGCACAGAAACTATTAATGTGTTAAAGTTGTCTAAATGTTTCAGGTTGGACTGAAGGTTTAGTGCAGTCACCCCCTCAGCACTGTTTTGTCTTATTAGACTAAGCAAAGGAAAATTAAGGTGTTATGTTTTTTGTCAGTAACAATAAAGTTTGCATAAATTTGGCCTATCAACTTTTTTTTCTCTGGTAAAAAAAAGTAAATCATTGCCTTAAGTAGCAGTTCCCTCCTTGACACGTTGGCTGAAATAAAAATAATAGTTGTTCACAGACTGGCTGGAGGTAATGCACAAATCTGAGGGAAGAAGTATGTCTGTCCAGGGATGACTCAGTTTGGCTTATGTAAGAGTGTAAATGTGATTAAAGAAACAGCTCTATTGTTATTTTACTCACTCATTCTCACCTCGCCTCATGAGCAGAAACCAGGCAAGAGAACAGAACCTGACCTAAACAGGTACAAGTGCTAGAACAAAATGCTGAATTGTGTGTAAAACCTGCTCTTTTGCTTCCTTGTTGAAAATTCATGTCGTGCTCTGTCAGAAGAAAAGCAGCTCAATTTCTGTCTTATGGTGCTTCCTCAAATAGAGCTGAAGCACTCCTCGAGGACTTGACTCGTTGTCAGATGTCGGAGAAATGTTCCGGAGCTCTCACTGAACACATCCGCTGTGCTTCAGTTGAAGAAAGCTCAGAATAAATAAATGCATGTGTTGAACAACTGCGCTCTTATTTTCTTCTTTATTTTATTTTTTCTTTTATCCAGAGGTCCAACCTTACATTTGTTTAGAGTTAGTCCAGCTCACCATACCTATTATTACAACACGGTTGTACTTACCGAATCAATAAGCAAACAAGCCTTTCTACGATATATCTTGCACACAGCTGACACTCGAGTGAACACTGAACTGTGTTTTCCCAGATCTTCCCCATTTTTAGCACTCTCGTTCACTTTCGATAAATCAAACCGAGCGTGAAAGCGGCCAGTACTCACAAAGCAGCGAAGCTGCGTTTCTCAAAGGTGATGTCTGCAACTCTCTGTCCGCACACACAGATGAATACAGAGATCATCCAAAAATGGGCAACACTTAAAATTTTTAAACTCATGTTGAACCCCTCCCCTGCACGCTTGTGCTTTGACACAAGAATTATAAATGGCATAGTGAAGGGACCTCAGCGGAAAGTTTCTGTGGGAAAAAAAAAAGTATTCTGACAGACACAGAGCTCCAGATTTACCACCCTGTCTCCCAGCCAATGGCTTGGATAAATATTTCACCATGTTTCCCCTCTCAGAAGTAAAAGGTTTGTGAGGTGCTCCTGGGTATGACTGAGGACTGTTGCACAAGAGGGCCAGTTACACTGTTTCAGACCAGAAAATAGCACACTATACTCTGCTCTATGGGGCAGGCTAGTAGTAGTAATGGAACTCTCCATTAGCTTGGGCATTCTGGTTGCCTCTGGATGGGTAATTCCTGACGGCTGCTGTATCTAACATGTGATGTGAAAAAATAATAATTTAAACATCACTGTTTGTATTCAGGTCATACTGTGTTATAATAGTTGATTATACTCCACTGCCACTGTGTCTTTAGCTTGCACTTCCATCATAATGCAAGGTTCAAATATGATATGCATTTTGTAAAATGCTCTACATTTCTATTCAGACTGCAGATGATCCAGTAATGTGTAAGTCTTGAGCCACCTCTCCTTTATGTTTTCCTGGGAACATGGAAAATAGGTGCAGCAATTCACTTGCAACATGCAAATGAAGAGGCTGTGGGAGGTAAAGCAGGTCATCGCTTTAATCAGAAGTTTGGTGGTTCAAAGTCTGGCTGCTGCAGTTATCCTTGGGCGAGATCTTGAACCTAGAGTTCAAGATCATCCATGTTCATTGGATTGTGAATGTTTTATAGAAAACACTTATATGAAGTAAAAAGTAGGAAGGAGACAAGTGCTTTGAAGGCTTGAGTTGAAAAAGCACTGTATAAGAGCCAGCCCTTTTTAATAACTGGAAACAGTATATATAGGCACAGAGTTTGCACAAGTCTAGCTTGAAAGTCAATATTTGTTTTGACCACCATTATTATTCAACACAGTCTGAACTCTCTTTGGCAGCTTTCTTGTCATTTCTTTAAGGAGTCTTCTGGAATAGTTCTCCAGGCTTCTTGAAGGTTGTTTAAAGCTCTTCTTTGGATGTTTCTGTCTTTTGTTTTTTTTTCTGTTAAGATTATCACACACCGCTTCAATAATGTTGGAGACTGGCTTCTAGGGAGGCCAGTCCATGACTGATTGTGTGTGTGTGCTTTATATCTAGGTGTGCTTTTCGTGCATTCACAATGTGTTTGGAGTCATTGACACGCTGAAAAAATCAATCCGTTCTTGTGTTATTAAGCATTACCTTAGCCTTTCTCATTGCCTCCCTTCCTAAAGAACAGCTTCTTGACAGACGTCCTTTCATTCAGACCATTTCTGATGAGGCTTCAGTGAACAGTGGATTAATCAACTGAAGGGCCAGATGTGTCTCTCAGGTCATGTGTCTTGAAGACACAACTTTCAGATATTGTAGACAGTTTTATAGGCCTCCTGCTTCTTTTGCCCTCCATCTATCCTATCCTAACTTTGAAAGAACACCAGAAAGCTTGCAGAACTATTGCTCAGCACCACTTTAAAAAAATGAGAGTCTGGGTCCTTGGAAGAAAAGTTTGAAGGAATGAGGTATAGTTCAAGACTTTTGCACATCCATGTATGAAAATAAAATTTTTGCAAACGGTATTTTAATATCACTATTGGATTAAGTGACTATGTGTAATATGGGAGACATCCCTTCTAGTGATCCGGCTTGGTTTCTCAGCCGCTCTCAGTTCTGTGGAGCACTTATGTTTTTTGTCTCACTCTGACAGTGCTTATAATGTGACAGTGTGTCAGTGCTGGGCACTAACTGTGTTCACAAGGTGAACACAGGAGTTAGTGGAGCGAGGGAGAAAGAACAGTGGACTTTTATTTCTGAGTTGAATGCATGTTTCTGCCATAATAATCTATCCCTGTCATGTCGATACATGGCAAAGGGAAAACACTTAGATGTTATTGTTTCTTGTTACCCTGCCTCTCCAGGGTTAGTACAATTTGTAAAATGCAGAAATAAGAATGATTAAACCCACAGATGTTTGCATCAGCTCATTCTGCTGCAATATATGCAAGAAGCAGTGTAAGGAAGTGTTATAATGTGTGCTCTTTTAGCCAAAACGGCAGTCATTTGTCTCCAGAAGGACGATGAGAGGATTTTGTGTCCAATGAGAGCGTGCCTGGAAACAGCTCTGCCTTCTAAGGGGCTGAAGATGAGTCATGGTGGCAGAGAGCAGCCCTCCACCCCCCGCTGACAAACAAATATCCCCCCAAATAAGTACCACAAACACCATCTTCATTACTGAATAATGGATTCAGAGAGGAGTGTTGCATTACTGCGTATCTATTATGAATTCCGTAGAAGCATAGCACGTACCCATCTTGGCTCTGTTTCCTATTTATTTGACATTGTTGTCTGGGTGTGTTTAGTCTCCCCTGTGAAGCTTAAGTACATTTTAAGTGAGGGATGTAAACTACTCAGATTAGTGGAGGGATTAGAAGAATGAACACAAAGTAGTTGTTATATAACGTCCACAGAGGACGGATAACCTGAGCCGAAGGATCTTCAAGACTGACAGTGTAATGGTGTGTGGCACATGCGTTTACATGGAAACCAAAAAGTTACTGTCTCATCTAACCAATGACAAAGGTAACCTACGCCAACGCAACTATCAGTTGCGAGTTGTAGCTGTATCTTTTTCCTTCTTTCTTTAGTCTCACAGTATTTTCTGCCACCGTCAGCCCACAAGACCCGCCATGGGCGACAACATAATGACACCTGTCTCAGATAAACGACTGACGTTTCATTCGGCGTGGCAGTTCTGATACGAGTTGTGTGAGGCTTTTTAAAGCCGATTAAAAAAAATCTGATCTGTGTTAGATGTCTGTGTGTGTGTGTTGGTGGTGAGGAAAGGGTATAATAAAATGCTCCTAGCAAAGCGCTAGTTGTAGCTCTGGTTTCCTTTCCGAGTCATTCCGATTTAGATCAACACCACTTACATTATGTGCTGGCAGTAGTTAATAGGCAACAGTGTGCATCAGAGGTGCTGGACTAGAGAGCATTGTGACATTTTGTGTACCTTCACTTACTTGTGTCTTCAGCCAGAATCTCTTACAAAAGCACTAGAGATGATTTCGGAGGAGAGTTATAATGTTATTTGACAGCCGAGTTTGTTAATGTCCACACTTAATCTGCAGATGGCACCGAACTCTGTAATATTTGTGACTGACGTAATACTAAGCTACACAAACACTGGAGTAAATGTTTAAAGATGAAGTAATATTTTAAAACTGCAGCTGACTTGAACAAGCTTAACTTTTAAAAACCTGTCTATAGAGTAAAGACCCAAGTCGAAAATCACTGAATGTAATTTGACAGTGAATCACAGGGATCCATAACATTATTTTTTATGTTAGAATTAACAGCAAAGCAGAAATCAGATAAATAGCCCGAAGAGTGGAGTATAGAGTTTTCATCAATGACGCATCTGGTGCTGATGAGTGCTGCGGGCGTACCGCCAAAACATGCTGAGTTGTACACACAGATTTATCATTTTGTGTGAATAGTGGCTATTTTCCCAGTTTTGTACAAATTCGAGCCTTTCGCACCTCATTTTGTCTTTATTTTTTTTCCCTGACACCTCCAGCTGCTTTTTGAAACCACTGAGCTGCCTGTTTGATTGATAGCTCGTTCTCTACTTACCAAGCTCAAAGAGCTAAAGAAAGAGCAGCAAATAACCCTCCGGGCAATGACAGAGCTTAAGACCTTTCATTCAAATGTCCGTCTTTGAAATGAGTGGACGTTTCTTTGATTTCTACTACACTACAAGCCTAAAAAGGTCCGGGTGGATTGTAAATGATAAATGTTTAATAGGATTTTGTTTTTGAGATGACAGAGAGAATATATTAGATGAGGAGTTTAAAAGAAGATGTCAATGTAACGTCAACTGCTTTTAGTACTTTATGAAAAAGATCCCTGCAACTGAGCAGTGATGCTTCGTTTGTCTCCTTTTCTTGCAGGTATCTGGGGATCACACGGCCTCTCACCTACCCAGCACGGCAGAACGGTCAGCTGATGGCCAAGATGATCCTGGGAGTCTGGCTGGTGTCAGCATCCATCACACTGCCGCCTTTCTGTGGCTGGGCCAAAAACGTCCACACAGCCGGTGTGTGCCTCATTAGCCAAGACTTTGGCTACACCATTTATTCCACAGCTGTGGCCTTTTACATCCCTATGCTGGTCATGCTGGTCATGTACTACAAGATCTTCAGGGCAGCTCGCAAGAGCGGCGCCAAGCACCGCTTCACCGACCTTTCACGACGTGAGCGTCTCGAAACAGTGGCTAACGAGGCTCTCCGAATGCAGGGCCTGAAGCCGCCTGGTGTGGCAGAGGAGTGCGCCGCATTGTCCCGCCTGCTGACCCGCGAGCGCAGAAACATCTCCATCTTCAAGCGGGAACAAAAAGCAGCCACAACACTGGGGGTGATTGTGGGTGTCTTCGCCGTGTGCTGGTTGCCCTTCTTTATCCTGTCCACCGCCAGGCCCTTTATCTGTGGAGTGGAATGTAGCTGTGTGCCCATCTGGCTGGAGCGCACGCTCCTGTGGTTAGGTTACGCCAACTCCCTAATGAATCCCTTCATCTACGCCTTCTTCAATCGAGACCTGCGCTCCACTTATCGTGACCTTCTCCGGTGTCGCTATCGCAACATCAACCGTCGGCTTTCCGCCGTGGGCGTACACGAAGCTCTCAAGGTGTAAGGCCAAACGGTTAAAGCCGCTGCTCTTGTGCACTCGGTGCTCAAAGGGCGACATGTAAACAGCCGGCCTGCAGACAGACACGGCCTAACAGGATAAAAGTCAGTGTTAGTGGCTCGCTGCAGACAGCACGATCACTTCAGTGTGTGAGTCAGTCATTCTATTTTTGGAAAGAAAATCACAGAGCATACTTGATGGACTATTCAAGTCGACACTGCTTTTGTGCATATGCCACAATTCCATCCTGCTCCAGATTTATGATGGAATAATGCCGTAACAAAGGAAATGACATATAAACACAATCAATCATTCTAGGGCTTTCAAAGAGACCATAAGGCAAGCAGATTTCTGTATATTAACAAAATTGATGTTTGATAACAAATAACATTTGCTTCGTGGCTTTCTGAGCATCTCACCATGTATCCACGCAAATCCCAGATGATTATTTTTCAAACAGAAGGTAAACACTATGAGGCGCAACTTATATCACGCTATCTCAAGTCAAAGCCTTCAAGCTGGTCCTCCGACTGAATTTATTTTGAGCACCTTAGATGTCACCCAGTTGTTTCAAATCTGGTGATTCTAAGGAGAACAAAGTGAGATGGAAAATGACGATTAAACACAACGCACTGAGAACTTTTCTATTAATGAAATCTCAGTGTTTGAAAGTAGTTTGTTTAGTGTCTGCATGAAACATATTCGTCTTACATGCCGTAAATGAAAACAGAAGTAGTGGCAGCGGTGTTTCATGGGTTACCCAGACACTGCATTGCACAGAAACCATGATACTGTGGACCGTTTCACTTTTCTCCAGACATACTTGGTAAATAGGGCAAACTAAACGTTTCCACTTTAAGAATTAGAATTTCCACATTCTTAAGACTCGTTTTTCCTCACTGGATGTTGACAGTGTTTTTATCTCTCTTTTGAATCAGGATGTGCGCCCCCCCCCCAGTTCAGTACATTCCCTTTTGAACTCCTCGGTGGCTTGTATGAACCCATGTCCGATATCATCAGTCAAGCAATGTGTGCTTTTTTTCTACCTCGATTTTTTGAAATGCTCTACATTTCCTCCAAAAAAAAAAGGTGTACTGCTGTATCATTTTGTATCGAAATGCTATTTTTTATTGTGTAAAGTCAATCTGTCTACAACTGTGTGCGAGCGCTTTGAGCGACCACTTTGTTAACCTTTGAGAAAGAAGTTGGGGAAAGCGGTAAAAGTATTTAATCACTTTGTAAATAAAGAAACACCGAAAATGTCACTGTGGCCTAGATTAGTATGAAAGCCATTCGTGCAAAGTCAGTGAAGTTGTCGTTCTTTGGACTGAGACTGCAGTGATTTAGGAGACAATCAACATGGGTCTTCTTGCTTTCTAGCCCCCACGGAGCATCCTCAAATGCCTGATGCACCCAGTATGTCATGCATCGAAATAAAGACCAACCTTTAAGCCCATTAGAAGTCTTTGATACATTTGTGACCTTTCTTAAAGCAGTATTGCCAAAACTGTTTGGCTACAGCAAGGATTCTTAAGGATGGTTGCCCCTCCCATCTGCCCCAGAAATGCCTTTGTGCTAAGTCTGCTTTGAGCAAATACTTTTATTCAGAGTCTGGGTGACAGCTGTCTGCTTACTCCAAGGGAAAAACAGTGACGAGGAAGAGTAAAGTAGGATGTGTCTTGTCTTGTGGTCAGAAGGTATGTCTCAGTACAGACATATTTGGGTTGTGTTTGTAGCGGAGTGTCACTGTATCACAGGCAAATCACCACTTCAAATATATTTAACACATAAAACTTAGCAGGCCTACAACATGGCTTTCCATTCATCTTATTAAGGTTGACACCAAACAAGCCTTTTTATTTTGCGTGTACATAATATACACATATTCCTTCACTCACATACACATACATACTGTTTCATTAGAATTACTTTGCACATCACTGGTATGATACGGCCAAATTTATGTAAAAATGTGCTTCTGAATAGGTTGGATATTGCTTTATTTGAAAAAGTTATTCCAAGGGGATGAACCCCTAAGTCTTTTGAATTAAACAGTGCTGCCCCTCATGAGCAGTTTGCCTCGGGAGACAATACCAGGGGCAAATGCATCATAGGCAACATACTCGTAGGATCGCTCAGACCTGCAAAGCCTTCACCTTGATAAAGTCGGAGGGGGAACATAACAGTAATACTTTTCATTTTGCAGAAAAGTGCTAACTAACTGTGGGTTTTTCAGAGCTTTCTCCTCAAAATAGTTACTTGCTTTGGTTGAAAACGATACTAACAAGAGCTGTTGTGGTAAACTGTGAATTGTACCAACTTTGACACTTCCTGTCATCACCCAATAGAACAAAAGTCATTGCAAGTTTTCCTGATTTTGCCAAGAGAAATCAGAAGAATGCTGTTGCTGTTCATCATGATACAACTGCAGCGACATTCAATCTCAACGCAAATGTGACGTTTCAAAATGTTTACGTCTGAGTCCTGTGTAAAATCTCTTGGAAAACCCTTTAAATGCTCCTCTTTTAAGATGATTACTGTTATCACATGAATCCAAAAATAAGTCTTGGCAGGACATTTGGCCATTTCTTTGATTTCACCATCTGACAAATGATTTGGTGGGACGGTACCCAAATCTACCATAAGGACATTCCTAATTATATTCTTTCATTTGCACTATGAGTGTCTCTCCAAGTCAGTTGAACAATGTTATGCAATTCAGTCCTGACAACAACAAAAACCCATTTGATGATCACAGGGGCAAAATCTAGTTAACTGGTCCTTTGTCGACTAACGTCCATCTATTTGGGGTGCAGAGTCAATAAAATAAAGAGTTTCAAATTCCCTTGAGTAAAGCACAGCAACACAGCCTCAACCTGCATGTTGACATTTTGTTTCAGCACACAAATAGGAGGCAGCACTGGTGGATCTTGTGCGCTGCACCTAAGACCTTTAGACTCCCAGCAACCATGTCAACGGGCGTTACTCTCAGGGAGTGAGCACCACTGCGCCTGCGAGGAACGCCTGCCCTCTCGGTCACCGTGTTTGGGCTCCTGCACTGGCGCCTGATGTGTGTCTTTGCTGTCGGTGAACGGGATGAACTATTTTCATTTGATGTAGTACATTCATCAAAGAGAGAAGGATAGTAGACGAGAGTCTTTCACATATGCTGCCCAAAGGCTCAGTTGCCAGCTTTGACAAGCTGTGGGGGTTGATGTGGGGAATATTCACTCATGCTTTGCTATTTTTAATCTGTCCCAGCAATTAAGCGAGGAAGCTCTGATTAAGCATTGGGAAAAGGAAATTAAAGTACTGTTATTTTGCTACCCTTCTATGAACTCCCTGCACATCTAAATAATAACAATAATAATTGATTAGGAGATAGTCTTTGCCTACATTTCTATTCAACTCTATTCAGTTAATACATGATTAGTCCACATTCATTGTGTTTAAATGACATGATTCTTTCAATATATGACAAAGTCTCATTTATTTATATACAATATGTTTTGTAGCTGATGACACGTCATGTTGCATGTTGGTGCAGTCAAAAAAAGAAGAAACTTTTGCAAAGTGTGAGTCTGACAACAACAAAACAAAAAACAAAACACAAACGTGTGCATTAAAATTTACACTCTGTTAGCAGCATAAAGTGCACAGCTGTGGTTTCCATGTCAACGGAAGGACTGGATGTCCTGAGGTGATTTTCACCAGGTAAGAAATAACAAATAAAAAAAATGTAATAAAGTTTATTATTCCCAAAAGGTTGATTGTGTTCATCTGGACGAGGCGTTTTCAGTGGGAGAAACGTTCCATCACTCATCCAAGTGACTTCTTCAGTCTCAGCAGGTTTCCAACCTTATAAACAGTACATTTGAATAATGACTGAAACTAGCACCGCTGAAGGAACAATGGGCTGGGAGGTCAGTTCTTTGACCATTAACATGCAAATTGTCATGGCCATTGATCAACAACTACTGATCAAAGCCCATATGAGTACCATTCACGGAGAGTTGGGGAATGGCTGCAATCACAGCATTGTAAGATGGTGAAAGATGTATCCTTAGATCCCCTTCTTCATTCAGAGATTGTCTTTCCCTTTTGTAAATAGTCTCCTTGAATCCGCGCTCAAACCAGCGTTCCTCCCTGTCCAGGATGTGTACATCCTCATCATTGAAAGAGTGTCCACTGGCCTGTAGGTGTAAATAGACTGCAGAGTCCTGGCCTGTCGAGGTAGCTATTCTGTGTTGTGCCATCCGCTTCGCCAGAGGTTGTTTGGTTTCCCCCATGTATAAATCATGGCAATCCTCCTGGCACTTTACAGCGTACACTATATTACTCTGTTTGTTTCGGAGGCCCTGATCCCTGGGGTGGACCAATTTTTGGCACCGTCCAAGGATTGGGTCCCCCCGACACAAACAGAGTAACGAAACGTTTCTCCCACTGAAAACGCCACGTCCAGATGAACAGAATCAACCTTTTGGGATTTACTTACCTGGATGATTGAGCAAGCATTAAGACAAAGTTTATTATTATTATTTTGCTTAATTTTGCCACAGGTTCCTAAAAGCCCCTAAAAATGATTAAAGAGAGTGTTAGAGTCACACAGCTGTCACAGTAAATGTTGCTTCGTAGTCGCAACCCATTAAGGTTGGAACCACCTGCACCTCATACAAAATTAAACGAGCCATGTGGTATTTTCACTGAATGTACATTTATGCTTTCTTAATAAAAGAAAGCATGCATTAAATATGTAAACTAAACAATTTTTCTGTTTTTGCAAGGTGAATGTCGTGATTTTCATATTGTACATTGTTTATGTATGTGTGCTTACCTTTAAGCATCATCACAGTGAGCTTAATAGCATCATTGTCATTTGCACTGAAGACTGTGTATGTAACAAATAGTAAAACAGGGTAATTAGCACAGGCAAGGAGCTTACTTAGTTATTTCAGTTCTAGACTAAACTACTTGTAAGATGGATATATGGGTAATTACTGACTTTCTACTAGAGTGCATTTACAATTTTACCATTTTTCATGTAACAGACAAGTTATTTCTTTTACCTGTAACTTATCAAAGCCACTCTCAGTTAATTTCCAACACACATCGATGTAAATCTGATTTCCGAGATAGTTTGGGCACACGTGTACCCGGATGTTACGTCCTCAAATATAATCAGGGCCATAAATGTAGCCTCGTTTCCCACCTTCTAATTAAAAAGGAAAGCTATAAATACACCAGTAAACATGTCAATTATGCGTTAATCCAATTTACGTGGCGTGTCCTGAAATATCAACTTCCTCCCACGGCCACCACCCATGGCCAATCACAGCACAAGAGTCTGTTCTTTGTCTATGGGACTTCCTGTGGGGATGGGCCCGTGGCAAATGCAGACAAGTTATCTAAGTGTCACCAAGACACATGAAGAAGTTTTCTCCCCTCATTTTATTTTGTGGAGGCAGCAACCTGTAATTAGGTTTTGTCATAGAGCTGGAAGGTAAATGTGTCTGCTTTTTAAGGTTGCAAGCATCAAAGGACCTATGCATGCGGGCAGCCTCCCCTGTACACTTCAAAGTGAACAAAGTAGATATAACCATTCTTTTGCATAGCTGTCTTTTTTTAATTATTATTTTTTACTCGGGTATGAGAGCGTGGACTCGATGCCTTGTATTTGCACACATGTTCATAGTGCTGGCTGCCAAGAAGCCCTCCTACACGGCTTGTATTGGATAAGCCTGTCAATTGTTCTGCACTGCATCTTTGAAGCCAATCAGTAAGCGTGTGAATGTGTGTGGAAAGGCCCCCATATGGTCTAATGCTCCACATTCCCTTAATATGTTAAGTATATCACAATAGTAGCACTTCCGAAAAATCATCCGCTGTTTTGTGGGATCTCAAAGACTTTGCAGACATTGTGATTAACCTATAAGCCCACTCACATGGAGGTCTGATATTTTTGTATCTTCTTATTCCAATGCCAGGTTTTGTTTAAGTGGATTTTCTTTTATAAATAGGCTACAGTATTTGTGGTGGTAAAAACATATTGTGAGCCACATTTTTTAGACAGACTTATAATAAGCTCCCACTGTTTGATTTTCCAGAATTAAAGCTCCCACTTGGAACCGTGTGGCAAACAATAATAATAATTAATAAAGCAACAAGAATAGTACAGAATATTACTTTGAAGCCAAATCTGCAAATCTCATGAAATAGCCTATCTAATAAAACTATTTTAGGATGCAAAGAAATATCAGCAATCGATTATTTAATGGATGGACAGACATGAAATGATTAGTAAGATTAGAAAACCCTTTTTCTTTTATCAAACTCACTTAAACGTATTCACCACACATCAATTAGCTGTCATTTTGTTCGTATACATCGCACACAGTGACCAGGGCAGGTCAGCTGCTTGTCATCTGCTCAGCTACCTTAATTGCTGCCTTTTGAGAGCAGTGAAAGAAAACAGCATTTTGGTGAGATTGAGGATAATGGGCTGCCTTTTGCAACCAGCAGCCTATGAAATGACAGTAAATGCCTCAACCTGTAAAGGCCACCGTTTGGTGTGAATTAATTCTTTGTAATTGTGTGCAAGACGCTTATTTAAAATGCACTTCCATTGTCGTACTGAGGAACATTAAGTAGCACGCTTTTATGCAAGTTAACAATGCACAAAACATTAGCTATATTAAAGCCACTGTGAGTTGGTTATTAGGCGTTCAATCAACTCAGTCGCTTTGCCATTTAGTTTCAGTTTGTCATGATGGGAAGGAGGATTTTGGATAAAACTCCTCCATTTATCCAGACTTGGAACCAACGTTAGAAGTGCTGGGTTGGAGCGACTAAATAAGGTTTATACACTGTAACAAAGACAAAATCCATGGAATAGACTGATGTCTGGCCAGAAAGTTACCAGTGCATTTTCTATTAACCTCATGGGGAGTTCCATCATTTGTAAAACAGAACATTTTACAATTTTACAGGAACTGTAAAATGTTTTCCTCATCATCTCTGTAGTTAATGGGCACTTTCCGCTCCAGTTTTGTATACTCTTTGTAATTAATGGACATTTCCTTCACTATAATGTCCGGAGCATTCACTGGTCAGAAATTTCTGTGTACATCATTAATCATATAAATTAAATAATTCAGCATATCTTCATCATTTGCGGAAATGTATTTAGGACTAAAGTTTTATAATAATCTAATGTAGCCATTAGTAGCCCACAAATTGTGGTAAATATCCAGCTAGTTTCTTCCCCCCTAAAATCACATTAAAATAGATATAAATCACTAAACAGCAAAGACAGAAAGATGATCAAGTAAAGTTGGACTACATAAAAACTAAACATGATTTCTGTGTGCAGTGTATAGACATTCTCCTGCCTGTGAATATTATAGTTAGGTGCGCTTGTGGACCACCTGAAGTAGCGCATTAGCACGCTATACAGTTGATGGGTTTTTCTTTCATTTTTCTGAAATGTTGAATATTCTTCCAACCTTCAGCATATTCAGCATTATTTAACATTATATGGTTTCCTTTTTAAAAATATTTGAGTGAAATGCAACGTCAGGTGGTTGACGCGAGGCATCCGCTCAAAATCACGGGATGTAACAGTAGCTTGACGAATGTGACAGCACAAGTTTAATCTGCATTCTTCCACTAAGTGCACAAAAGTTGCTCTGTGTGACTATGTGCGAAGGCAGCCTGAGACTTGAGTGAAGTCGTGAAGTGTGGGTGAGGTGGGAACTAAATTGCACAGCTTGCCTATGTCAGTTTGTTAAGTCTCTGGCAGTGCAGCAGGGTGCAAAGTGAAGACTGACAGCAGTTGGTCTGTGAGTGTAGACTCAAGCACAGTCAGGTGTTCCTGTGCTGTCTAAGCCAGTTACAGCAGCAGTCAATCTCCACCTGCCTCTTGTCACTGCACATTGTTGTTGATCTGTGGGGTCGAGCCCATGCAAGAATTTCTCATCCTGACGCCTCCCTGACTGCTCTCAAAGCTTAGCTCTGTTTTCTATTGTCGACTCCCACAGTGCACTGCCCCACAGTCACTAAGATTTGCTGTCAGTAATGAGTAGCACAAACAAGACAAGATGAAGGACTCAAAGGAATTTTTCTAAATTGAGTCTATCAAATGTCTTGCTGGGAAGTAATATGCCAGATTGAGTACTTGGTCTGTTTTGTTTCTGAAATCTTCCAGATCCATGATCCACAGTCATGATTCCAGTGTTTGTGTTTGTTTATGAAGGCTACTGTATATTTGTGGTATTATTCCACATCCATCCATTTTGTTCAACGCTTGTCCAATTCAGGGTCGATCACCAGCCTATTGCAGGGCTAATGCATGGAGACAGACAACCATTTATGCTCACATTTATAGCTACAACCAATTAAGAATCATCAGTCATACTAACAAGACTGTCCTTGGACTGCGGAGGAACCCACGCAGGCACAGGCAGACTATACACACCAAAATGTCCCAATGAGCTGGTAGATTCGAATCCAGACCCTTCTTGCTGTGAGGTAATGATGCTAACAATTGCAACTGTTGTGCAACCTTGAGCCCAAATCCAAAAAAGATGCTGTTGCTAAAACACATATGTTTGAGTGTCTTGAGTGGGTCAATAGGACCATCCATCCATTAGTCTTAACTGACTGACTTCAGGATCAAAGAGAGCTGGCAAGGCAAGAGACGGGGTACACCCTGGACAGGTCTCCAGTCTGGGCAGTTACTGATACTGTATATACAATCACACTGCTGGCCCTGTGAGGTTGTATAAGTGTACAGAGATAGTCTGTGTAACAAAATGAACTTGTTAGCAGTAGCAGCAACAGCTTCCATTTGTGTCTTAAGGCCAGGTCATCCCATGCTATGGCAGCACTCAGATGCCCTCTGTAGACAAGCCAACGTTTCAACATTAACATGCCTACATTAAGAACTTTATATGCTAATGTTCAGCAAGTAACATTCACCATAATTTTTGCCATCTTATTTCATCAATTTAGCATGCTAACATTAGCTATTTAGTACAAAATACAAGAGACATAAGAGCTAAAGAGAATTTTGATAGAACAAAGTTCAACTCAAAGGACCAGTTGATGGAAAATCACAAGATGAAGAGCCTCATTAAGGGAACCTTGAATGTCTGTATAGCATACTGACAGGGACTTGCAGGAAAAGTAATGATATCTGTCCTTGGGGCAATATGAATGAAATATTTGTGTTCAGAGAAAAAAAATGAAATAAAAATGCACAAATGGAATACCAATGGGAGATATGCTAAATAGGAGGCTCTCTGTTTACAGTTCTCTAGATAGAAAGTCCCATTTGTGTGTACTCGCTTTGATGGATTGTAGAGATGGACCTGGTTACAGACTCAGGGACAATCTTGCTTTTGCGGTATGCACAAGCCGCGCTCCACGTGGCAAGCTGCAAAAGTTGGGAGGTGCATGACCGAAGTGCAGCCGTCCTTGTGCAACAAACAGAAGCATAAGCTAAGAATCAGAGGTAGTAGGCCGATGTTACGTTTGCATGTAAATATCCTCTAAAACACCAGTTGGGTAGCTGGAGGGGGGAGGGACATTTATATTATTTAGCTTTCTTTTGTAAAAGATAACACTCATAATAATACTTATTCATTTATTTTCAAATGTGTCATTTAATGCAGACTTTTTTTTAAATGGATTTTTTTTCCCCTCTGCGTGGTCCTATTCCATGCTGAGCTATCACAGATGACACACTGGCTCTGTGATATTCGTATAGCATTTATGACCTTTATGTGGGCAGCAGTGCTTTGCAGAGGCTGAATGCAACTCAAGCAGCCCAAATGGCCTTCACGACACAAGCTTCAAACAGCAGCACTGGTTGCTGCTTCCATCTTGAGATTTCAGCACTCACTAACTCACTTCACCGAGTGGCGTCTCACACAACTGTTTCTTCTATGCTTACTGATTTGTAAGATCCACTCAGGATAATGAACACGATCGTCCTTTGTTTAGTTTTTTTTCCTTTTGTAAAATAGCATCAATTCTCATTGATTCACAGTCATGACGGAAAATCACAAATCGTTTAAGTGCATCAAATAACATGCAAGGTGAGAGTTTTTTTTCTCAGAATCAACAGAGCTATAAGTCGTTGTCTGTAACACAGGCTGCACTGTTTTACTTTTGCTGTGAATAATCTTTGCGTAATCCTTTACACTAATGCGGACATATATAAATTCGGAGTGCACTTTAGATTCTCATCATAATTCATTAAAAATTGTGACCTCTTATGTAAATTCACTCAAATATCTCAACTATGTAATGTTTTTAAATGATGAGGTATTAAAGGGACAAAGATGTTCTCTGAATCATAATTTAAGTTGTACTCTAATGTGTTCTTTGCTTTGTGGACTGTTTAATTATGCCACAAAAAACACACACGCACACGCACACACACACACACGCACACGCACACACTCTCATCTGACTTTCATGCATCCAACCCACCTAAGTCACTGACATCTCCATCCATACCTTCATGCTCACCATAACCAGTCTAGAGTTTTGGGACTGATGTCCTAATTTCTATCATTACTGGGATTCTGTAAATATTGGTTGGTTTCAATATTTTCTTGTTTCAGGTTGTTTTTATCTTTTTTGCTTAAATGCATTTAAAGAAGGGCAGCACGGTGGGTAGCACTGTTGCCTCACAGCAAGAAGGTCCTGAGTTCAATTCCACCATCAAGCCGGGGCTTTTCTGTGTGGCGTTTGCATGTTTCTCCCCGTGTTTGCGTGGGTTCTCTCCAGGTACTCCGGTTTCCTCCCACAGTCCAAAGACATGCACTTTGTGGGGATAGGTTAATTGAAAACTCTAAATTGCCCATAGGTGTGAATGTGGGAGTGACTGTGAGTGCGACTGGTTGTCTGTCTATGTGTGTTAGCCCTGCGACAGTCTGGCGACCTATCCAGGGTTTACCCTGCCTCTCGCCCTAAGACAGCTGGGATAGGCTCCAGTGCCCCCCGCGACCCTGAAAAGGATTAGCGGCTGCGAATGGATGGATGGATGGCGTTTAAAGAACAGTGGAGAGAAGACAGGAAATTTGGGAAAAAGGCCATGGGGAAGACATGCCATAAATAGCCTTGGGACAGATTTGAACCTCTGCATTAATCTTGCAGCATATGAGCTGTCTACTCAACCATGTGAGCTAAACCAACATCATCTTCTAACATCACCAACATCTAAAATGTATTAATCTAGTGAACAATCAACAGTTCCTGAGGGAACAGGCGCTCATGATGGTGGACTTTGTAATGTAAAATACATCTGTGTTATATGCCTTGAACAAAATCGGAAATTTTGGACTTCAATCACATCTGGTTTGTTTCATTCAAACTCTACTCATTGATGCTCTTTTCTGACTGAGTGCTTTCTGTCATATTTCAGGCCCGCTCTAGAACAAATTGAGTGGATGTGAATCAGAGGTTGGTGGTCTCTGCCTATGTAATTACCATTTGAAAAAACCCCAAACACTCTTTTTGTCTTCAAACCACATCTTTATTGATGTATACTGGGGTGTTAAACCTCATTGTTAACACTACAGGAGAGGTCATCAAATGTCATTTTTATTGGGGAACAGCGCTCACATTCACTGTGGTGAGGTACAGTATCACTGTCTAAAACCTCAACTATATACGCTGAACAAAACTCTGCCACTTAAAACCCAAGAGAAACAAAACAAAACAAACACTATTCAATTCTGTCTGTGAAGGTTCTCAGTTATCCAGGTCATCCTAGTCCAAGGAGCTTGGAAAGAAAATGGTCTGGACTTCTTAATGTTTCTTGAAGACATTTCACTTCTCATCCGAGGTGATGAGAGATGAAATGTCTTCTTCAGCTCTAAGAGCAATTGGTAGAGAGTCCCAGATTTTAAGCCCTATGGGAGTTTCCCCAAGAGGGTCATGGACCCCCTGTTGACCCTCTACCTGATCACACGAGCCAAGGTGTGTGATTTATTGAGGTCAAATGGCCCAGGATGTGATTGGGTGTTAAGGCGTCTGGAAAGGGATCTCAAAACTGGATAATAGAAGGCTATTCCATTCTATTAACTGAAATACACAAAAAACCTCTCTTTACTAATGAATCATGTACCCCATCTGGCCTGATGACTTGCAGATGTTCCACTTCCAAAACCTGACAAGTGTGGGGTAGGATTGTTCACATTCATTACTCACAATATTCTCAGAAGTGAGGCCTACGCAGGGTCGGTCAGCACAGGTGGCAACTCCTATTTTTGTCCAGGTCAAAAAGCCCGGGCCAAGCAATGCACCATTGTGCATTTTACAATCAGTATTTATTTAGGTTGGAGTTGTTTCCATTTGCGACCCTGTCTGCATGCAGGCGACCAGCAAGATAGAGCAGATTTAGTAGTTGTCTACTGATAGCTCCGCTTTTATTACTCATCCTCCAAAGGACAGCAGTACTGCTTGACTGGGTCAGCCGACTTGTGCATAATGCATATTTGATAGACATCAGTGCTTTAAAATCAACTAATGTGAATCCTGTTATGTGGGAGGAATTAAACACAAGATACCATGGATACCACTATGCATCATTTGATTTTTTGATATTGCATTATTATTTGTTCATCTTCTTAGAAAACAAGCGTTATTGTGATTAGCTTCTAAAATATGACAGGGCACGCATGAAAAGATGGCCTTCTCCCCTTCATTTTGGTCCTTTTTAATATGCAAATAACATACTTGCTAAAATATATTGCACAAAGGAAATATGCTAAATATGTGCCGCGGGAACAGATTTGCCTGGGGAGAGTCATGTAGTCACACAAACAGGCTATAAAATGCAAAAGGAAAATATCTGTGATATTGTGCAAATACAGGATGAAACTATGAACATTTGTGATTTATTCTCTGAATAATTCAGTCATTTTGTTATTAATAGTTTCTACTGCTTAACACGTTGGATTTTTAAATTTTAAAATTGAAATCTACCTTTTCAGTCCTCTTTCTGCAACATAGGCTACTTGAACCTATGTATTCAAATTAATTCATGAAAAATACACAGCCTATAAATGATCATCTATACATTAATGTTGATTTATTAAAAACAAATGATAAACTATCATAGCTAAACAATCTCTAAACAATAGTCTGTGGCATGTCCCACTTCAGAAGCCAAACAAAGTTCCCGCCCGACTCCTTGCAATATATTTTCGCTCATTAAGTGAAATTTTTTTTTATCTATGTTTAATTTTAGTTAAATAAATGGTTAATATTAGCAAACCCTTCTTTATTTTCCATAAAGAAATTCGATTTATTCTTCTTGGCTTCACTTCCTGTTTCCCCTGATCATCCACGCCTCAGCTGCAGCTGCTCCAAGCCTGACCAGTGGCGTCCATCCAACAGCTTGAGAGCCTTTAAAGGAATCAAGGGTGGAATTCTTTTCTTTCCAGAGGGTCATGTTGGCTTCGAAACAGTAATCCAAGGCTTACACCTTGGAAAAGTAATTTGAAACATTACACACACAGTGCTGAGATATGTTAAACTGCATGGGTTTGGCAGCTATGACTGATAATGTGACATTATTTGATTTCAAAAAGAAAAATCCTTTCTGTTTGCAACAATCAAAATGTAACGTAGCCTTTAACCACATGTTTACAGTCAGTGAATGAAGAAATATTTATTCACAGACACCAAATATTAACATGTAAAGGAACTTATTTTCTAATCCGTTGTTACTCAATTAACTGTGTGAGACCACTTTTTACTTCTGTGGATGAATGTCACTGTCTCACAAAATTGTCACTTATCCTAATGGGAGCTGTTAAAATAGTCATCCCTCCTTTCAGGTTGATTAATGTTTGGCTGATGCCCAATGCTGAAATACAAGGGGTTTATTTCATTATGTGTAAGCTGTCAATAAGACTTGTGGTAGGTCATCAGAGAAAAGGTTTTGTTCACACATGTAATAGAGTCGCATACAACGAGCATTCTCTGCCTGTCAAGGCTTGGAAAGAGTGTTTCTTCAGGGAGCTGCGGAGTTTGTCCAGTGTTAATGGACTGAAAATTTGTTTGAGAGCAGTGCCACAGTGGATCTCAGTCAGTTGTAGTTACATATCTGGGGGGTGCTTTCTGGCCCCTGAGTGCAGAGCTCCAGATCTGCTTGATTTTTTGAAAAGTCAGAGAAATGCCAGCTGAACTCAGCGTGGAGGCCTGGAAGAGTAGCAGTGCATTTGTGGATGTGACAGGGTGCCACATCCACATGGGGTTAGTTTGATTGCATGTGTGAATATCAGCTCATGCACAAATACGTTCTTCGCCTGCATTTTCGGATTGATGTCGTTCACTTGGCCCATTACCTTCACCCTGATTGCCACTTCACACCTCCAGCCTGGGTCTTACAACCTTGTAAACTCATTAGCTTTGTTGACATATTTTACCCATGTGTGTTCTAGATGATTACCTGCAAGTCATCCCTGTGCTATGAGAAGAAATCTTCAAAACAACATTTCATTCTGTGTTTCATTTATATTCTAAGCTCACTTTTTAATTTCATATTTTACTGTTTCACAGTAACAAAAAGAAAGGTATCTGAAGTAAAAATATAGGAACCCTGGTGACACTTGGTGACACTCCCCATGGCAACTATTACAGTTTGGAAATGCTATTTGTAGCAGATGAAAGTTATTTTTCTTTTTACAAAGGCCCCTTAGATCTTGAGATAATTAGGTTGTCGCACGTATACTGCTCTTTTAAAGTCCAGCCATATTTGTTATGATAATTAGTTCAGGGGACTGTGAGGGTCACTGTGAAACTTTAAGCTTGTTGATTTTGAGGTATGTCTTTTAATCCTTCTCCTGTTGTAGTAACTAAGAATATTTGAAATATTTTACTGGGGGTTGTGTATTTTACCGATTTTATTATTTATTTTCAATCAATGGGTGACACGGTGTTTAGCACTGTTGCCTCTGTATGCAGTTTGCATGTTGTCCCTGTGTTTGGAAAC